>JAOEJH020375348.1:0-12548 GCA_025448215.2 Palythoa grandis
TTAGTGTCCCGTCCAGGGGGAGTCAATGACTCTCATCCGCTTAACACTACAGAAACCGGAGATAAGCGCCGGCTCCATTGGGCCGCTTTGGCTGGTAAAAGGATTTAGCTTTAGCTTTTAGGCCGGTCCTTGTTTTGATATAGTGGTTTTGCCTGGTAATTATTCATAGAAAACACTTAATAAAAAATTACTAAAATTGATAGAAATTCGAAAAAAATGCTGGCTTGATAAGATTAGTAGATATATTCAAAACCAGAACGCTTCAGTTTCTGCTCGAGAGAACTTCGAAATTTGATAAATAGCTAGAACGTTTCTTTTAATCTAACGGCAATATATATACTTCCATTGCCATAGAATACTCTATTAAGACCTCAAAAATGGCTTTTCAGGCTTAATAGCAAGGTTGTAAATAAAACACTATTAGCTTGTACCTAAATTTTTCTAAATAGCCGAAGTATATAACAGTTTGACTGATCAAAACAAAGAAAAATTAAAGTTTACGGTAAACTAACCAAAACTCCAAAAAGCAATGAAATTGACCTGTGTAAATCCGACTCGCTGACACTAAGACCTAGTGTAAATAGAGATAAATTAGTTAGCAAAAAAAAAACTAACTTAAAACTGAAAATTCTCATTATCTATCATATAGATAAATTACGCCATCTAAAACTCCAAACGGCCTCGCTGCGCTCACTCGTTCGTTTTCTTGATACCTCTCAACTCGTGCGTAAAAAAACGTACGCCTGTGTTTCCTATGGCATAATCATTGTTTTTGTAAAGTTTAGAGCTTTCTTTAGTGCACAAAAAGTCAAATAGCATGAACAGCGTTTGTTTTTTTCTTTTACCAAAGAAGTGATAGTCTAACATGTGGACATGGAGAGTATTGTTAGAGCGGTTAAGAGATTTCCTTGCTAGTCTGGAGTGCATTGCAAATTTTTAGAGAGCGTTTTCACGCACCCGTTGAGACGCCAAAGACAAAAGACGAAGCGGCCATGTTGGTGTCCTAACAAAAGAAATTGTCAAAATTCTTTTGTTCAAGGAAACCAACATGCATGGCCGCTGTGATGTCTGGTGAAAACATTCTTTTATATAAAATTATAGAATAATATAATAGGAGAAAAGGATCGTGGAAATCGACTCCAAAAATTGTTGCTCGACCGTTTGGTTAAAAAACTACCTCTCCAGTTCATTGTGACTTCATACATCCTGTGTCTGTGACAGTGCTGACTAAAATTGCCTGTAAATTAGTTTAATACGTCGAGTGCATGTTTATTAAACCAGTTTGAGATTGCGAGAGATCTTCCCGTAGCTTGTAGTTTCTGTCGGTCATAATGTATCGTAACACCATGTTGATATATGAAGCGCACTTAAACATACAAAAATTCAGTTCGTGAATGTTTATGAATAAACAAATAAATAAACTAGATTCAGGATAAAAGAGCTACCAAAAATTGTACCTTTATTATCCATTTTGCGTTTAACAGGTTTTCACCAAATTTCCTCACGTCTTCGTCACCGCGGTCCACACTGTGGCTAGAATCAATAACCAGCGAGACGCGGCCAGCGTGTGGACCGAGGATGTTTCCAGCAAGAGCTTCAAGGTTTGCTTAAGGGAGCTGAAGAACTTCGACGGTATCCATAGAAACATGAGAGTGGTAAGTGATTTTTAGTTGCAAGAACGGGACCAATAGAAATGGTTGACAATTTATTATTTCAGAATTCGTGAAGCTTTTAAATTTTAAATTCGTACAGTTTTCTTATGGTTTGATTTGTTGAAACTATTGCTCAAGCAAAGCCTAAACATATTAACAGTTGTTTCCTCGTTTTGGGGGAGAGGGTAGGGACCATTTAAAATGCTTCATCAAGTTGCCAGTTGGTTTAATTTTTTATTTTGTTGAAAACACTTTTACAATAAACCGTGTCAATTTCCTCTCTCCTTAGGACTGGCTTGTATTGGAAACTATTCCAGCTGGATGGAGCCGCATTCAGTATGAAAGTACAATTACACTCTCAAATAACGATCCACTCACTGAGGCTCAACACTACAGTTTCTGCGAGGTAAGGGAAGCAATTAAAAATTGGCGTCCTTTGGACTCTGGCTACCTCGATGATCATCACACGTGCGTCTTTTCAACTAGAGATCATTGAACTGTGGATCGCAGTCTCTTAGCTGAATTCTAATCCAACCCATTGATTTTAGTAGAGGCTTTAACTGAAAAGGTTTTAGTGAAATATAACAGTAAGAGAGATCTCAATAATATTCATGGTTCAAATCATATTCGCCAGCAATTATTTAAAACCGAGCCGCGATTCCGCCATGGAGTACATCCTTAACTAAAATTACCTCGACTATATACGAGGGCTCCTTAAAATTTCCTAGTCAGTATTCAAAAATTCTAAAACGAATAAGTCGATATATGAACTTTAATCTCAGTTAGACACGTTGATAATAATCTATAATATAACTAATATCCCGATCGCGACCTCATACTCCAAGCTTTTCCAACAACTCGTGCAGATTATGTATCCTTTTACAACCTCCCTCCCTTGCTATTTTGTTGTTTTCCATCTTTAGCATCCTACGGATCCAAACCATTTGTATAATATCATTTTTTCTTATTTTACTCTACCCTCCCAGAGTGTCAAGTTCCCCAACACTTTCTACGCAAACCCAACAATGATTACCTCAGCAAGCCATCGAACTGACGGCGCCTTGACCATCAAGCCAGACAACAACGCAATCACAGAATGGATCGAGGTAGTAAACACACTTCTTCCTTTTCACAGTTTCACAGTTTTGTTATTGTTATTCATTAAAATCAAGTGACAAAAGGTGTGCAGTACTTCAGTAGAGCATTGTTAGATATCAATGCTCCTCTAGTGCCAATTAATTATCATTCTTGGCTACAAAACTTGAAAATGATATTGAAAAAAGAATAGTGTTCATACTTTTGGTCTTTTATTTTAAAAATTGTCAGAAACATTCAGTTGTCACAAAATTAAATAATCCTGGATTAGCTGACAGTTTGACATAAAATAGAAGGAAAGATAATCCGAATAGGGAGACCATGATAGTGATTTTCACTAGATCTGGGTTGGCAATATTTCGGTTTAATTCAAACCATCTTCAGGCCGTTTACACAACAAGTTAAAAAGAGCGCGGGATTTAAATACTAAATTATTTAAATAACAATAGCTCGCGGCTAGCTTTCAGGCCTTTGTTGAGCGAGGCCTCTTTGTTCTTGATGTAATAAGCTTCCTTGAATAAAAGTATATTCCAATTGGAATCTGTGTCAATTACACGAGTATTTTCCCTGACTGTGTTAAGCTGAAATACTTTGGTGTTTACATTGTTGTCAGAAAGATTGAAATGAACACACAATTTCTGTTCATAGAGAGTGAGCAAAATCAAAATGCTGATAAAAAAAAAAGTTTTTGTTGTCGAAGAGCTTTTTGACTTTTTTGTTTGCGTTTGAGATTTTCCTCTGAGTTCCATTCGCAGTTAAACAGTGACTGAACTGAGGTACTAACTTGAATAACTGCGTTTGAGTAGATTGCAAAAGCGCTTTGTTGTGTGGAAAATGCAAAGCCATATTCAAATCTGAGCAAACGTGAACTATATATGCTGCTGAAATGAATAGCAAAACAGTTACTGTTCATCAGCGGGATACCTAAACTGTGCAATTCCACAATTGGTTTAATTCCGGCTCCATTAAATCCTGTACCAATTGTAGAACAGTTTAGGTGGAGCCACCCAGACTCTTCTTATCTATCACTGACCGCCACGTTATTTTTTATTTTATTTTATTTTGTTTTGTTTTTTCCATAAGCAATATGAATAAAACAGGAAGAAAGCTGGTTGGCATTTAGTGTGACAGGAGCCCATAACCCGTAGCGTACAACTTCAATATACTTGTGGCACGGAGTTTGCACAGACCAAGCTATTTTTAGATTGGATTTCCCGCGAATTTAGTCTCCCACAGGAGCCTTGGTCTCCCACAGGAACCTTGCCAGCCAATCGTAAGCCTTGCATAATTAATTGTTTGGACGCGTGCGGACTGGAACTGAGCTTTTCGCGGGAAAAACATGTCTAAAAATAGCTCGGTCTGTAAAAATGCCGTGACATAGCATTAGTATAGGAGTTGTCCGCTCCGGATTGTGATAAAAACCGATTTTACATACTATATTAAAATAAATAGTTTTTTTTGCGAAGCAGCGTGCTCGTACTATCAAAATTATTTTACAACAACAATCACCCTTCTTTAAAGCTGTGACTTTTGATATAAGCTTCTGCATCTATATTTTTCATAACACTACTTCTAGTATTGTTTTTTGGGAATCTCGTTTCTTGTTTCAGGTTTCGCTGTTTGGTAACGCCCTGAAAAAAGTTGCGTTACTTAAATAGTGTTACTGTTTGTTGTGAATGAGACTTTTTCCACTAATTACATGAAATCAGGTTTTGAAATTACAATTGAAACTTGAGAACAATAATAAGTATATTTGCCACGAAGTTTTATCTATATGAGCACTTAAAAGGCTAAGTTGCCTTACCTCATGTTTCAATTAATTTTTTTCAAAAACACTACTACGTTATTTGCGTGCACCATCTCGCCGTATTGTACTTTCGTTTTGTAACATCGAGTATTTGAAACTATAATTAACATCGCCCCGTCGGAGTTTTATGAACTGGAATCAAATCAATTTATCACGTGTATATTTATGTTGTAAGAGAAACTCGGGAAGAAAGAGAAAAATACATTATGTAACTGAACAGGCCAATCTTTTCTGAATCGTACGCATGGTTTCGAAATCGAACGAGCGCGTAGTTCAAGTTCGATATCAAGCCAAAAGAATGATTTCAAACACAACTGCACCACCAAAGTTCAGTTACCAAGTCACTCTTTTGAGCCAATATATTTATTTTTAATTGTATGCAATCAATCTATTATCTATTATCTACTATCTATTAAATTTTTAATTTTAACATATTTTAAATGAAAATGTGCATTTGGCTCTGCCGGAATTATTTTCTCTTCCCGGGAAGCCAAAAATTAGCCTCGGGATTTCCTGTTATGACTTCAAAGTTACGTTGTTTAAGCCATCCATATTTCTGCAATTTTTAATACAAAGCCAAAGGACGGTACAACTAAAACTTCTTAATTCCACACAATGCGCATCCAATTTTTCCGGCTGCGTTGTGATTGGTTGTTGTGGCATTTTCTGCATTGTGATTGGCTAACAAAACAGTGTGGTTAATCGAAAGAGTGCAATTTATGCTGAAATTTGGTTGTTTTAAACCAATCGAGTTGCTGCAATCAGTAAAGATTCCTAATTGTATGTGATTAAACAAGAAACATGTTAAAATTTTATTTAAAACCCAGTAACTGAAATCCTAAAATTTAAAAATATTTCTGCTAACCGTAAGTTAAGAATTTTACTTTTCAATATGAGTGTCAAAAACGACAAGTTTGATTTTAAATTGACATTATTAAAAAAATCAGAATTACGAAAAAAAGCTGTGGCAAGCAAGTTGATTTATCATTGCGATGACAACGCCATCTGCAGCATTGCTTGTATCAATATATATTGAATTTATATTAAATAATTTATACTTTATGTTTTAGTAATATAAAAATTCAGATAAACTAACCTCACAGAAACAAACGTAAATGGAGTTTTTGAAGCAGATGGCAGTCTTTTGCTTGCTTTTAAACGTGGGCAGAAATTAACCCGGAAGTCCTTTACAGTAAAATGGGTAGTTAATATTCAGATCTACAAACATTATCTCAATTCACTATTTATGATTGAATGTTCAAAACAAACCCTTAGAGAAAACCCAAATTGCACCTCGGGTTGTGATAATTTATAACCCTTTGGCAAATTGTCCTAAATGTAGTTGAACAAGTATGATTTTTCCTGTTATTATAGTATCATAACTTAAGACACTATTTCGGACGCTTCTTTTTGTCGGTTTTTGCATTCGTGATATAATTAGTAAGAGCGTTTTTAATACAAACATTTTCAGCTCGTTTGTAAAACTTTTTAATTAATATTTCATGTACGAAAAAAAGCTAATCCGTACCCTCAAATTTGATGAAGTCGGTTGAAAGCATCAAGAAAAGAGAATTTTAAATTAAAAGCATATATGATTGTCCACGGTCGGCCCCCCAATCTTTTCTTTTGTACCAAAGAATTACTTTGCTTAAATTGTCCGTTGCTTATGTCGATACGTTATTAAAGTTCAAATGTTTTAATGTTTGTAGTTTTCAATCTGACATTGCGTTTACGTTGAAGAGTGTTTTGTTAATACATCAGTATTTTTTTGCCATATTGGCAATCGCCAAATTTATTATCGTAAGTGGTTTTTCGTATGCATAAAAGTAGTAAATTACTAGTGTAATCTGCGAACTGCATTATAATAGCTTGCGGAAATAAGATTTTCCGGTGGTTTTCAGTTTCATACTGAATAACTTTGTATTTCTAGAATTAAATGATTGCTGTACAATGAGACAAATTCTCCGTATTTTCCTTTTCATAAAACGAGTTTTGATTCAATAATTTACGAGGATTTGTCTGTTGGCTTTCCGTAGGTTTTAAAGCCTGAAAATCGAAGCGAAAACGCTTTTTACATATTTATCTTGCAGATTAATCACATATCTCCATATTTTGAGAGAAATCTAATTTTTTTAGACCACACAGTCGAAGTTGTTCTTGGGCAGTTCTAGAATTTATAACCGGTATATTTTTAAGCCTTCTGAAACCAAACTAAAAGTGTCTACTGAAGTAATTCAAAACTTGTAGAGCGGAGCTTTGTTTCCCAAACAGTGTATTAATTGTAAAACTTATAATAGGAATTGAAATTTGTTAGAAAAAAAATTCTTGTGAATTTATTGGCTCAATAAACGAATGCTAGACTAGTTGACCATCAGTTAACAATGAATACAATTTAGTTTTTACATGAAAATGACCAAATGGTCGAAAACATTACCATTATTGTTTTATTTCTTTTTATAAAATATTCGGACCTTATTCTATTAGGATTTAGGTTATCGATCAGTTTCCAATCCCAGAACCACAGATAACAAACAAATTGTATGTTGATATTTCTTTTAAATTTATCTTTTCCTCTACACAATTAGAACTGCGCTACATTACCATTTACCATCTATGTGCCGTCTGTTTTGTGTAATTGCTAAGGTTTGAGCTTTTTATCTTGACCAACGCATTGTTTCAAGGATAAACAAAGATATCGCTCGCCATTGTAGCATAACTAAACACGATCTGTGTTTATAGTCCTTCGCTGAGTTGTGGTTTCACATCCAAACCGAATTAATTAGCAATATTGCTTCTACAGCGTTGGACGAAAACTCATCAAAACCTTATCTACTTTCATTAGCACTTGCCTTAAGTTCTTTAGAAATTTTAATTTATTGAAGGAATATATTTTAATTTTCCTTTGGATATAAGACATATACTATTGTCTTAACTTCAACGGAGGACATTGTCAGTCGCTTTAAATGTTATATAAACATAAAATATTGAAGATTTTCTTTTTTTTTTTAAAGAAATAACAAAACAGCCTTAAATGCTAGAACTAGCAGTAACTTAAGATATGGGTATAATTCTTTTGAGTTTCCGTCAGGTTTTCGTCACAGTGCAAGAGATGATAAAGGATTCGGAGCTGTTTTTTCAATTCAGTTTCATTCAAAAGCGTTTGTTAGTCGTACCGGACTTAAATAATGACAATAGTAAATTATTTTTGAGAAATATTGTTGGTTATATTAGCAATGTTAAGGAAGATTGTTGTATTATTTGCTTCTTTTAACAAAAAAAAAAACTGATTTACGAGCGATGTTTTGTATTTTCGATTTATAGTTCGATATTTATGATTGTGTGAGCCGATTTGGATTTTGTCTATTTGAAGTAAGATGAACTTATGAGAGGCTACTTTTAAGTTAAACAACAGTTTTATTTTTATTTGGTACCTGCTTTCTAAGAACTTGGCCAAGAATAATCATTTTTATAGTTTAACTCTACGTTCTGAAGACTTCATCTTAAGGAGTTGAATTGCTGTTTGTTGAGAGTTTGGAGAGTGTATGAATAGATAAAAACCACCCAAAACATTCTAAATCTTGAAGAAGCACAAAATGCTATTAAGGATCCTTTAAAATTCAAAATGATTGTAAATTAAAATAGTTACTGAACATAAAACAAGAATATAAATATTAGAATTATTATTAGCATGTTAAACTGACTCACCAAGATTGCTGCCCAACACAATGAATAACACACAGCCAAGATTCCAACCATTTTCGCAAAATTAACGCAAGCACCTGACTTCACGGCGGCTTTCTTTCCTTCGCATTGATTCTTAGAATATTCTTCCGAGACGCTTTTGCTATCGAGTTTGTGCACGGCATGTAACACCGTTATATTGGCGATAAACATGGTTGTCAGTGACACGATGTAGTGAAACACTATAATATAGACAAGCGCTCGTGTTTTGCAGTTGTAAGAGTCAATACTATACATACAGACACCCGTGGACACATTCAGCTTGACAGGGCTTAGAACGACCGATAAACTGGCAATGAAAGCGGAGTACAATACCACTGCAAGCACAGCAACGACACTTTTTCGAAAAGTTGCGTGTTCGTTGTAGTAAAATGGAAATACTATAGCGGCTAGCCTTTCTAAGCTCATCAAGACGACTAGAGAAATTGTTAGCGTACCGAACAGTAAAATCGCGAAAACAACAAAACTGCACACTCCACTGCTGTAAGACCAGTCTCCTCTGAAGCGAGAAATGATGAACGTCGGATATTGAAAAAAAGCAATACCAAGACCAGCCAAGGAAAGCGCACCAGCAAATAAGTGTGGGATTTTTTTAATGGATGGTTTTCGAATCTTGGTGTAGGTATAATGTAGCGCTAGAATGTTCATAAATATTGTCACAAGAAATATTACAATAACAGCGCTTCCAGTGGTCCAATCGATCCATGTTAAAGGGTTTTTCTTGGACATTTCAACGCCTTTCCTCAAGCCGAGAGGGGACGGCCGCTCGTCAATGCAGGAGTTTACGAGGTTTTCTGTTAATCTTGTTCGTCACGGTTGGTGACAGTCTTTTGAACGTTTGATTTGCTTTTAAACGTTTTGCTTTCATGAAGCGCCACTAAAGTGAAATAAATTCCTTTCTTTGAGTTCGGACGAATTAAACAGTAAAAATTTGGCAGAAAATTTCTCCCGCGTCTGGCCGGGAGCATTTTGTTTAAAGTGACTGGTGTTGTTATTTCATCAAAACTCCCCCGAAGTTGTCAAATCCTGTGAATGTATTCATTATCCATTGTATGACGTGGCACTAGTTATTCCGCCCCCGCATATCATACTGCTTCATTTGTCCGTTAATACCACAAATAAAAATTTTTACTTGCATTTTAGCAGAAAAAAAACTGTCAATACTGTTTCCACTTTTAAATTTAGTTTTTTCCACAGCAATTTTCCACTTTGAGTTTGAATGTATTTCGAAAAACGACAATCGTTTATTTTAAAACTCTGTTTATTCTTATTAACAATCCCAGTGCTATTCAAAGTTTCTTTAAATGCGGAAACAGCTGTTTAAGACAGAAGTCGCTTCTATGATATACAAGCTTGAGCATGGCTTTGCATTTGGCACTTAAATTGCGCTGCAACTGCATTAAGCGAAGTTTATTTGTTTTTATACTAATCCACAAGCTTTGCGCAAGTTGGTCGCATAAGCTGCAAACATTCTCAGATTGAAAGAATTTATTATCACCAATTTGCCTGACTGAACATTGATTATTTAACCTATGTTGGCAATCGTGACATTGGTTCGATGGATTGCTAGTTTTGTTGACAGAGACACAAAACTTAACAAAATTTAATCTGCAGGAATGAATCTAACAAAGCTTTGAAAAAGCTTTGGTTGTCAAGTTTTTCTCTCACGTTCTTTGTTTTTTACAGGTTAGGTAACAATCCAAGTTTAGCTGTTTCTTCAGCATTCTGTATAAAAAGTTAAATACAAAAATACAATGCCATGGGGGAAAACCTTTTGGGTATCTTTTTGCTGCAAATGGTCTTTTCGCGTAAGGTAAGAAAGAAAAATTCGTGTTCCTCTTTATACCGTCTTGAGAACTCACCCTAGAACTTGACTGCTCTTGAACTAGATGTGCGTTTCCTGAAAAAGACTTTTAACATTTTAACATGAATTTAGTATAAAATAGTCACATGCTATAAATGCAAGGGACTCGGCAGTTACCGAAAAACGTCAACCAATTAGAATTTATTGTACCGTGCTTGAAGTAGATGATAAAAGTGGAAGCTATATAAATATTTAAAACACTGTTATTTTGCCGAACTTGAGTACAAACAGTTTTTCCTCTGCCTCGAGGGGAAAAAAGTTTTAATCCCAGATTTAAAGTCCCCTAAGAGACTACACTTTATTAAGCCTTTTGCACTTTTCTTGAGATGCTCAAAATTAATTTTGAAAGCTTGTTAGTGGAGTGCAGTAAAAAGCATTGAAGTCAATTAAGCTGTCCATACGGTTCGCAAACCATGCTGTGTTTTTTAAGAGTTGAATATTTGGGGTCGAAACATACATACATTTTAAAACAAAATCGAAATAAGTGAAAATTTATTCAATACTTTCATATCAACGGTTGCATTTAGACTTTTCAGTATTGCTGTTTTAGCATCCTCTCAATTTCCTGGTCGTGACGTTAATTCTCAATGTTTCTTGATTATAAACTGAAAGAAGAAATCTTAAGCATTGTTGTGAAAAAGGGTTGGCGACCAAGGGTGTTATACAAACGTGAGACAGTCTCTGCCAGCAGCATTACATTTAATCTACAAAAACAAAGGTTTTTTCCTTACATAATAATGCTGTTTTGACTACACTCGCCCGTAATTGTGAAAACTACCTGCCATTTTACGTGAATCCAGTATTGTTAATTGAAAACAAGTGTCAACAACATCAAAAAGAATTGAGCTCTTGCGATTAACGTTTAGTGTAATAAAAGTAAGCTTAGATGTATAATTACACGCAGTTTTAAAAATGTGAATTACTAGCTTAACTAACCTAAACATTATCATTAAATCGGCTTTACAATCACGCCTTTTTATAAGAACCATGCAGTAAATTTTGCCGAGGTTCATTCTTAATTTTTTTGCTGCTTCAGCCTCGATTTGTTCTTAATTTGTTCTCATTTCTATGAGCGGCTTATATTGAAGTAGAAACAAAATAGAAACAACCATTGGAAAACGAAATGCCTCGCATTGAAGATGTATTGTAAGGCTGTATTTAGATGCAAACTACCTTCATTGTTTGTTGAATCAGTCTTTAGTGTTCAGCTTACAATAAATCTTTTTGTGTTTTATACGGTGTTGCTAAGTTAAATTACGAATATCGGTCAAGTTTACCCGAAGAATTCAGTTCATAGTTATCGAGCCTCAGCCTGAGCTTGTTCTTAAATTGTTCTTAAATTTTGATCAATTCGCACCTTGTTGTTCTTATAAAGTTTTTCTCATAACTGAAAAGCGTGTATTCTGATTTGTGCTATCATTTTGTCCTTGTGAGATCACAAATGAATTTACTCCAATCGAAAAATACGCGGTGGCTTTTGGAGACTTCCACGGATATCTGTTTTGATCAAATCGTTTTGTTTCTCGGCGAAACATGAAGGCTAGAAATAACCCAGAAGGCGGTGTTCCTTTGGATTTTACCTTCCTTAATGCTCTAAATCTAATTCTCTGTGTGCGGAGCTGTTTTAAAGTTTATCAATGTGAATGTGAACTACTTGCTTTTTCTTTCTTTTTTTGTAAGAACGAGGTTTACGTTTGCCAAAACTAAAAACAATTTAAGAACAAACTTAGGCTGAGGCTAAATAACTAAAATTTTCTTTCTGGTTGAAAATTGACTAAACGCGTAATTTAACTAAGCAATACAGCGTAAAGCACAAAAGTTTCACTGTACTCTGAGCTCTAAAGACTGTTCAACAATCAATGACGGTAGTTCGCTTCTAAATACTGTCGTCGTACAACACATATGTCTGATATGTGGTGCAAGGCGCTTCGTTTTCCAATGCCTAATTTTTATTTTGTTTTTTGTTCAATAAAAACCGCTCGCAGGAATAAGAACGGATTAAGAACAAATTGACGCAGAAGTCGCCAAAAAGTTAAGGCAAAATTTACTGGTTCTTATAAAAAAAGTGTGTACATTTATCAAGAGAATTTCTTTAAGACAAACATTAGAAAATACTAAAATTATTATTATAGTAACTGAAACAAAAGGACGGGTGTTAATTTTTGAAAATAAGAGCAGAAAATGTTATCACATGCTAGCCTTAATGCTGATTTTAAGGTCTTCATCCACTCAAATCATATTTTTCTCCAAGATCAAACTTTTGAGAAAGTTACTATCAATTTATAAATACTGACCATAAATGATGATTAAAGCACTAACATTTGAACACCCAGTTGCCATGGCAACGATGCAAGTCTTTGATGGGTCTCTAAAATGGTGCCTCCACTGG
>JAOEJH020376030.1:0-12540 GCA_025448215.2 Palythoa grandis
ATCAGCTTGGATATCCTGCGGTAAACCTGTGTCTCTCTGAAACCAATTATTTTAGTTGCTTAAACATTGTAAAGAAAAAAATAGGAATACCCTAACAAACTGCATGGATTGGAAAAAATATAAACCTAAGTTCTTTTTGTTGACAGAAACTGTATCTGAATCTGTAAGTTTAGGCCAAGTAAAAAAATTATGTCTAGTGTCAAGGTTTTTTAAAAATAAGTAGGAAGCACAGTCTTTTTGTAGACTTAGAATTAATATAGAAGTAATTCTCTTCTTAAACAAATTACCAGACTGCACATGATAATGAAATCAGGTGTAACATAACATAAACATTATCTATAACTATTCAGGGAAAAGTTAGGTTTTTTGTTTTGCTTCTAACCCAAAAGGAGAGTAACACACTTTTGTTATCCTTTTCCACTTCTAATAAATACTTTTAAAGAAAAAAGAAGGCAGCCTCAGTTTTTTTACTTGGTCTTTGCAAACATGCTGCATATGATATGACATGTTTGTAATTACTTGTTTTTTTAAAACCTTGAGAAACTGGGTGAAAAACTGTTTTTTCTCATTATGCATGTTTATTCGAAGTTCAGCTTTGGTCTCATCAGCTTTCTCTTTTTTGGCAGTGTACTCTTTCAGAAAACTCAGCATTTCACTAGCACTTGAAATGCTCTCGTGCTTTCGCTTTCTAGAATTTTTAAGGGTTTTAACACTCGTTGTCTCATCACTTTCACCACTTGATTCACCAAGATCAGTGGATGATGGGGATGGAACAGAAGAGCAAGATGATAAAGTATCAAGTGTGCATGCTGGATTTATTTTGGAGTTATCTCTCATGCATTCTACCATAGCATCTAGAAATTTCCAGTCCTTTCCTGCACGTCCTGCTCTTCTGTTGTTGTCCTCAATGCCCTTATATTTTTGAATCAGTTTATTCCACTTTCTTTCGCATTGCTTTCCTTTCACAGCTTCCCCATCTGCAGAGTGGGAGACGTAATAAGCTGCAACCTTGTCAAATATCTGTTTCTTGGTCATTCTCCCTTTCTTAAATAGTTGCTTGTGCTCCGAGTAACTCTGAATGAGCAGGCGTATGTTGCTGTCATTCCATATGAAAGTGCTTGGGGTCTCTGTCTCTTGGAGCTGGAGCCATTTGCGCAAGGTCAGGGAGCATTTCGTCAGTGGAGGCTGAAATTATGGAATTTATGGCTAGTGGTTCTTTCTTCAACTTTACTTGCAGCACATTTTAAACTTACATAATACATTAATAGATTTTACCACAGAAAATATCAACATTACTAACGCTGCTTGAGTTAACATTGCATTCATGAAGTAAAATAATTGTAGGTCGCACAATATGTCCTTACAAGTGGAACACTGAAATGGTGTGCAAAACGTCGCCATCTTTGCTTGTTTGGATATTGTGTAGAATACGCCCCCTAAGACACTTTTTAGGGGGGTGGGGCGTATTCTACACTTGATCATGAAATCACCAAAAACGAACAAGTGTAGAATACACCTCCCAATTAAAATCATGAACTCGTCGAGCATCAACGATAAATACATTAACAACAACGTTCACTTCTAAAAGAGTGTTTAAAAATTAAATTATTTCGAAATATTTAAAGGCAATCATCAAAAGTTAAAATCATCAACACATAACATGAGCAACAAATATTGTTGCTCGTTAAGGAGCGGGTAGTTATAAATACAAAGAAGTATATTGGTCATTTCTTTTTCAACATTTGGTCGCTCCTAAAGGAGTTTAGGTTGAGGCTATTCACCTCACAGAGGATACTGGTTCGCAATCTCTGCTAAAATAGCATCAAAACTCTGGCCAGCATTGGTTCCCCCGTACCGCTCTTGCCACATGAACTCGTCGAGATAACCTGGCAGCATGCTCTCGTGGGTGCCACGCATTTGTTTCACCTTCATCTTTACGCAATTCCAATAGCTTTCAATATTTTGAGTGTGGACGCCAGAAACAGGGTCTACAAAATTCAAACTGTGGTTAACAGTACCATGATGTATCCCTGGGATCTGGTAGGTATTGTACGCCTGCCACTCGTTGCTATGAACCATTGTCCCTGGAAGCACATGCTGCTGGATTATCGGAAGCAAGATCTCTGCATTTCTCCTTTCAAGCACTTGCATAAATCCCAGTGCTGGTGAAGTTGCGGGATCGCAAATGCCAAACACCCAGATTTGACGATTTGCAGCCTGTCCATGATGGTTTTCTGCTTGTGATTGAATAAACTTTCGTCAGTCTGCACAATCCGCCCTGGTCCTCCAAGCTGAACGACCTCCCCGATCAGTCCCCTTGAACAAACTTCACGTAAAAAATTGTAGCAGTCAATCACGGTCTTGCGTCCCAGTTCAAGCTCGTCAGCTACATTTGAAATGGGTTCTTCTTTGCTCCAGCAATAAATCAAATGCAACCACTTGCGCAGTGGCAAATTTGATTTTGCAAAAAAGGACCCACTCCTAATGGAGAGAGTTGCTTTACACCAGTACTCAGAACAGCGCCAACTGATACCATCTTTCACTGACTTTCGACCTCCGAGCCACATTACCGAAAAACACGAATAGCATACGCATTCGGAGGCCAAAAGTTGTTTATCCATCATGAACCTCATGAGTCCTTCGTCGCTTCCAAAAATAATAGGTCCAAGACGCTGCATCCTGACGATAGATGGCCAAACACTTCGACAATTACAACCTGATCAAGTTACACTGTGGTAAAAAGAGATCAAGTGAAGGTTAGTAGTATTCATTACAGTATTTCTATATTCCCTCGGATAGCTACTCCAGCTAACTTATTGAAATTAAATTGTTACAGGTTAAAATTTAGTTTCACTGAAATGTAAATTTTTTAATGTTTTAAAATTATGTTTCCTTAGAGGTTCGCTGTTCTGACCTTTGCTTTTGAAATGTATATAAGAATAAATACTCTCTTCTGATTGGAGCATTTCAATCCGTTTTTTGGTCCAAGCTTCTCATTGATTCTTAGCGATTGTGCCATCAGTTTTTCGAGATCAGTTGTGTGTTAGTAGCCAAAGATGGAGGGTCGATTGCATGTTAGTAGCTGAAGATGGGGCATCGATCAAAGCTGAAACCCTGCAGACAGAAACCCTAAAGGTTTTTTTTAAAAAGATTTATGTTGAAAACTGCTCTTTTAAGAGCGACTACATACTGCAAAAGAAATAACCAACACTTTCATTTACATTTCGATTGCTTGCATGTATTTTGATTACCTTCATTTGAAATATTTTATTTTTGAACCGCTCTTTTAGGAGTGAACGTATGTTTAACTTCAAGTTGTTGTATTTATCGTTGATGCTCGACGTTAAGTTCAAGTTGTTGTTCATGTATTTATTGTTGATGCTCGACCTGTTGATGATTTTAACTGGGAGGCGTATTCTACACTTGTTCGTTTTTGGTGATTTCATGATCAAGTGTAGAATACGCCCCCCCCCCTAAAAAGTGTCTTAGGGGGCGTATTCTACACAAAATCTGCTTGTTTCCCTCGTGGAAGGAATTTAGCACAGCCAAGGGCCTGGAATGGGAAAACACAACTGGAGGCGACTGAATGGACTGCAAAAGTTTCGAAAATACAGGAATTTGCACTTTTAGGACAAGCTTCAGAGGTTATCCTAAATTTTCAAAAATCTTTACCCGAAGTTGTTGTGTTTCATTTGAAGTCAGACCAGAATTACTGAAATTTTCGTTGAATGGAAAGCATCCCGAGTGTTGCTTGGCAATCTATCTGATGCAGTTCATCAGGAAAAAGAGCCTCTCCACTTTTGCATCTGAAATCGGGATTGAAAACAGAAGCTCAACCTGAATCAGCACCATACTCCACTGCGTTCTATGGCTTGAGTCGAAGATTTGTCTCCAAACACAAAGGTACAGTGTCCTAGAAAGGTCAAGGTACAGCATCTTGTAGGGAAGGAGATCATACCACTGATCCAGTAGATTGCTCAATGATCCAGTTAGGTCAGCCTGGGACAGTGATTCCTGAAAGTTGTCGAAGAGCTCTGTTATTGCTTCATCAGTGAACCCCAGATCTTCCTTCCCATCTTCATCATACCTCTCCCACCCTTCATAATTTAATATGGTGTTGGCAAGAAGGACGTCATTGTTTTCTGCCACCTCTAGCCTTGCATGCATGGCTTCCTTTGTTCTGCTCAGCAACATGCTCTTCGATTGCCTGGTAGATTCCTTAGCGGCCTCAAAGGAATGCAAGGTGACATTTTCATACTGGATTTCACCATCAACTCCTTGAATCTTTCCTAGGAACTGCTTAACAGTGGGCAGATCCAAAAAATCCTTCCTCTCCAAGTGTTCCAGCTACTTCTCGGCTGTCTCAATATGCTGATGGTAGCCCCTACATCGATTTCTTCTCGAAATGTGAATGCCTTTGCAGGGTTCAGCAACTCAATAAAGAGGCATGCCATCAGAGGGATTCTCACTAGCTGCCACGTTCTCAGCCAGCCTTTAAATTTCTGGCGATCTGCTGCTTTAAATGGTCTGTCCCCACACAGATGCTGAAGATGCTGAAGATGCAGCCCAAATTTGTCCACAAGAAGCTGCAACGCAGTAAGCTTGTGGGCTATCCAATGAGTTCCTTGTGGGATAAAAGGAAAAAAATAGTTGCTTTTTGTGTGCAGATTTATGAAGGCATAAATTACACCTGCTAAGCGCGCATTAGCTGCCAAGTCTGTGTAGCTAAAGTGAAGGGGAGGAGCTGTTGGGGTCCGCTGTGTTAACGATCAAACCAAACAATGGATTACTGTGGTTTTAATGGCTGAACTGTAAATCGCACTGCAGTTTTTAAAACAAGAATTCGCTGGTAGCACACCTCAATGACCCTAACAGTAATGTTACTATTATAACAAAGTGTTTCAAATAGTTACCACGTGCTTGCTTGGGCTGGATTCCTCCTTCCACAAATTCGAACATTTCACCGTAGATTTGATGGAGCTCAAGCAGCTGCCTCAGCTTCTTGGGAGAATTTTCGTACATGGATTAAAGGCTGAACAGCACTTCGTCCAAGTCACAAAAACAGTACCCCAAAGGGCATCTTTAAGAGAGAGCTCCAGTCGATGGGTCATGCACCAAACATACACCACCCAGGGCATTTTCCTTTGCAGAACACTTATCACCTTTTCCCTCTCTCCACAGTTTGCGATTGCTCCATCAGTAGCAAAACCAGTCATCATTCATCCTGTTCATGCCGTGGGGCACAGAAGGCCACAACATCTGCTCTCCAGCCCGCTCTGTCTTTGGCTCTGTGCTTTGCTTGTTGCCAGGATCCCCACCCCATCTCCTCTCTTTCTTTGATTGCTGTTCTCCGCCACATTTCTCTTGGTCGTCCCTCTGTGGCGCTTGCCTTCTGGAGTCCAGGTGAGGGCTATTTTTGGGTTGGCATCTGTATCCATATGAACTATATGTCCTATCCACGTCCATCTCATTTTTATTGATCTCCAGTCAGCTTCTCAAATGACTCCTATGGGATGTTGATGCATTCAGAGCTGTTCCATATGGCACTCACAATTCCCATTGCATTGCCATGTCTCAAGTTGACAAGCCTGACAAGATGAGAGTGCAGCTGCACACTTCAGAACGGGGCTTAAAATATGAGGATTCATATACAACGTATTGTCATACATTTTCATGTTTTATGGTTACAGGGCACAAATGAGATATGAGATATGTTTAATTTGCACGAAGCATTTGTTCATTGAGAATTTCAAATTATTCAATTAAAACCAGACAGTGTTGTGGCTTTTGAACTTCACTTAAATTAATGCACTATTTTCAATTTCCGAGAATGTGAAAAAAGATTGCAGTGTGTATTGTGATACCTTTTTTCTAACAACACCTCCTTTTTAAAATAATTTAAAGAAGGCAATCAGGAAAGTTGCAGTTAATGTGTCAAATACTCTAACAGGGTGTGGTGTTTTATGACCAAAAACAGCTTCATCTGCAAATTTATTCCAATATCCTCTGCAATGTCGCCGATGAACATACTGCAACTCGCGTCATTGTGATAGGCTGCTCCAAGATTGAGTCCATTCTTTCCTTCAGGCTTCAACAGTTGAGGGTATTTTGACTTGGGTAATTCCTCTTTGCAACAAAGTAGGCATCTTCAAATTTAAAGTTAGTTCTTTCAAAGTCACTCTCATGCATGTTGGCAATGCCAGACATGATTAGTTTCTGCCCAGCTTCATTGGAGGACTTCATAGATTCCACTCTTTCTATGACACTCTGGCTTTTCTCTTCCTTTAGGTGCAGATCCATCTTCCTCTTGCATGTACGCCCCAAGCATGATCCTTGCCATTGCTCAAGCGAAGGTTTGTTGAAATGGAAAACACCCATGTGGTAGAAAATTTTTTTATTCCTTGAATTCTGTCAGTGTGTGTTTTATAGACGGAACAATTGAGGCTGACCACTTGACCGTCCTTGTCTGAATTTTTGACGAGCTGCAAAGTAGTTCATTTTGCCACAACCATGACAAACAGCATTATACATAGGGCAGGTTTCCTTTCTGCCTGGGTGGGGGTAGTCCTTGCCACCATTTCAACATTTTGTATTTGATTTCCACTATTCGTTGTTGTCACTGCTGGATTTCTAGTCACATGATCTTTGGTTCAAATGGTGGGACCTTCCAGGGCATCTGCCAACTTGTTTTGAATTTGCAGTGCGAGGTCTGTTGCGCTGGTTTCAACGATTGCCACTGTGAAAAGACAATTTATTTACAGACCTTTTATCCTCGATTTAAGTGGCCTGGGTCTTTGAAAGTTCCATCGCTTTTCCAACGTCCTTGAGCTGCGTCAGTGTGTAAGATGGGTTTACGAGTGCTTTAATGTGGAGTTTGTGAGATGCAATTTTGGACAATTTGTGTCTTTATCTCATGGCCAATATCATCAAATTCATAGGTAACAGCTAGCTGACAAAGACCTGTGTGGAAAGCTGATTTTTGTTTTCCTGCTCAACTTGTCTGAAGACATATATTTCATATTCTCGGTTGTGTTGAGGTGTGAAGTATTTTGCCAGTGCTGCGACAACCGTCTCAACTGGGTTTTCACTTTCTTCAGCCGTGGTGTCAGGCAGCATTTCAAATAATTCGGTGGTTGCCTCACCGGCATAGTGTAGCAAGAGGGCTCTTTGTCTTTGTCTTTCACATTTAATGCGACTAAAAGATTTCTAAACCTTGCCTTCCATTTTTTGGTCGGACGTGCTAGATAGCATGTCCGACCTATGTAAGAAAAAATGGAAGGATGTCAGGACGCGTAGGTTTGGGTGGCTATCATCTCGTGACAATATTTCTTTGGTGCTGGTGAGGGTAGGGCTAAACATTTCTGTTAGCAAAAAGAAAGTTTTTGTTGTACCAAATATGACGCAGTTTCATAGAAAATATAAACGACATACTGTTAATCGTCATTACGTAGCTATAGAGTGTCAGATTTCTGAAGACGAAAAATATATAATCTGTGTGACGAAGATCCGCAAGTTGCCCACCCGCCCCTGTTGATTTTAAAACCCTGATAGTTTGCGTGGTCGCCCCCTAGTATATAAGTTTTTCCACACGTGCAGTTTCGCTCGTTGTAGAGGTAAACAATATCCATTTTAAATACAAAATCCTATTGTTATTAACTATTTTTTACACAAATACACTGCACGAGAGTGGGGATGGACAGTATAAAGGTCAGTTGCGAGCTGAAATTCAGTCAACAGAGCCTGTTTTGCTGAGCAATAGTTGAAAATACTCGCCAGACATCGACTGAAGTTGCAATTTACATACAGTCAGGCTGTCGGTATACATTCTGTTTATTTAGCAATCAAGGACTATAGAGAACTCTTCAAAGGTAAATTTTGGTGTTCTGTGCTGTTTTTGTTTTACTTTAAAGTTATTTATTTACCAGTATTGAAAAGTTTAGTTCGCAGTTTTGAAACTTCGTAAATGAATCACCTTTGGCTAACTCAGATTTCTTTGACTTTGTATCGCATTACACTCCCGAATTAATTTCACTTGCTAACAATGTTGAAACAAACCTAGACCCTGTTGTTTTTTTATAATATTGATGCCAGCAAAAGTATCAGTCCTCCATTCTTGCAGTCTAGCATTGTTTTAGGCTAAAACTGAAGGAAGCAATGCGTAGCGAGCTTGTTAATTTTATTGTTTATCAACACGATTACCGAGAAACCGCACTAAACACTTAGACTTAAGTTAGAGAGAGTATAAAAATGTTCATTGATTTTGGCAACCATCACATTTGTAATATATAATTACTTTGAATAAATGATAGTGTAATGTGAAAAAGTATGATTGTTATTTCTCTCTCAGTGTGCTACATTACTGGATTTCCCTTAAAGCTACATAATAACCAAAGGTAAAATAAATGCAAAAGTTGCATATCCAACCGTGTACGCCTTGTGTACCTATTTTTTTCATTGTATGGCTTGAGTGCTTGAGTCATTGGTAGAATCGAATTCAGAAAACTGTGCCAGTGTTGTGGCCATTTGTAACAGAAAAGGTCGTTTAGGAATTTCACTGGGTTAAATGGAAATCCTTATCGCCAATTGTCATCTGTCAAGTTCTTCAACCCCCTCAGAGGTGACCTATAGCAGGTAGAAGTCATAAAGAGGATCTTCAAATGTGGCAATGGCAACTGTGCTCCCCTGTGTTGCAAGGTCTGCAATATGACATGCAGTGTCTGTGTCAACAGCAGTGGTGTCCGTGGTTTGTCGAGTTGTTGTTGTTGTGGTGTCGTGGTTTGTTGAGTTGTCGATGTTGAACTTTTTCCAATCGTCAAGTCATTCCTTATTGAGGCATTTCTTTCATCATCCATCAGAGAGTTGGTGCAGTAGCATGTGCGAAATTTCACCAGTACCTTCTCTTGCTGTGGCACAGATTTAACGCAGTGCCACTTACAAATTCCATTTACAGATTTGAACTGTCTTCCAAGGCGGTTCTGTTGCACAGCATTTTCACCAAACAATGGAATGTGAAAGAAGACACGTTGCTTCAGTTGCACAGACTATTGCCAAGAGCTGAAGCTGGAAGCTGCAGGAAAAGTAAGGCTTGAACTCAGATATTCATGCATACTCTTAGCATCGGATATTGTGGCTTTCCTCTGAAGAACTGCTTGACTGATCCTCTGCTTTATATGTGAGCCAGCAGCGTCCTGTTCAAAATATGATTTCAGTATGTTGTATCTGAAGTCTGCAAGTGAACAATTCCCCAACACAGTGCCTTGACTTATACTGCCCGGCTTAACCGTCGGTAAATTCATGTAGCTCATTAACAGACAGGCCAATTTCTGTAAAATATCTGTTTATTAGTTCTTGAACTTTATGCACACTATCATGATCTTGACCCGGATCATATGAAATTACGGATGTGTTCTTTGATAGTACAGGGCTCATCTTCAGGGCTCTGCATGTCGTCAACTGCCTCCAATGCGTGCTGATAAAGGATAGTGACAGGAAGTGATACTTTATTGATATCAAAGTATTCTTTTTGAATTTCATCTTGTTTTTGGCAGATGTATCCCTCTGAATAATCGTGCACACAGGCTGCGTGCCCCTGTGGCAAATCATCAATCAAGCTCTCAAGCTGTTCCCGCTGCCATCTTGCCATAAAGGCTTGGCTTGGGTATGATTTTAGCAGCTCCTGGAAATATTGAAACATTTGTAACAGAGGCTTCTCCTTTTGCATCAATGCATTTTGTTTTTCTCTCGGCCATTAGGGAGTTGTTTACCAGTGGAAATGTACTTATGCCGTGCTCATCTAACTGAACCCTCTGCTGGCAGCAATTTGAATTTGTCAGCTCCACAATCTGGGCACTCTCGCTGGAGGCACTCAATATGGTGGAAATGCTTCCTATCCTCCTTAAAACACTGGGTCATTTCAACAGCTTCTGTGATGGGTGGTGTTGGGAGTGGGACACTGGTTGTTGGAAGCTCTGAGCAGCTTTTTGCGAAACTTCATACAGTCGTCAAGCACCAGTTTAATGTTAACATGTTTTCAACATAAGCAAGATTTCCTGTCCGTTTCTCTTGCCTGCTTGATGAAGAAAGGCTTAAGGCTTTCAAACTTTCTCTGTTTTATATCCATTTCTGGGTGTCGTGTGCAGAAGTCCAAATAAGCTTTCATTTGAGTCTTCTCCAAGACATGTTTGATATGATAAATGTACTTTTGCATTCCAGTTCTTTTCTTCATTCATCTTTTTTATCATCTGTTGGTCTGCTGGCAACGTTGGTTCAATAATCATAAACCGTTCTGGCATCCTCTTCCCTCACTTGCTCTGGACTTTTTTACATTTTGGCCAAAAGCAAGATCTTTTCACGTGTTGAAGTCCTTCTGCAATGTCAGATGCAAGAGCTTTCAGAGCTGTTTCTTTCTGTTCTTCCGGTGTTCTGATTAGGCCTTTATCTTGCGTTACTTTCCTTGTCTTTGGGCTTTCAACCAGAGTTTGAATGATTTCTGCTTTTTTGAAGCAAACATGTCAAAAACAAGAAGGAAAAACAAGCGAGTCTTTGCCAGTTTTCAACAGCACGTTTTGGAATTAATCCTTTGTCATACTTCATTAATGTTTAAATTGGTTTCAGTTGGAAGGAAAACTGAATGTCTACGGATCTGTTGGATCTGTGTTGATAAAACTGCACATAAATATGTTTCAAACAAGCCCAACAGGCTCATTTATATTTATGTCAGCAGAATCAACAAACTTTATTTAGATATTGGTTGACAAGTTTAGGATAATGGACATAAACCAGGCACCATGACAATGAGTACAAGTCATTCCGGTAATTTTCAAATTGTTCTTGCTTCAAAACTACTTGACAATTTGGAGACAAAATTACCGGAGAGAGACATCAACACAAACCCTTCACATTGATTATAAGTTTGTTTGCAGTTGTCAACAATAACTTTCTTTACAATTATGGTAGTGCAAGCAGTGGTTGAAAATAAAGCAAGTGTTACATGTAAACCCAAGAACCAATTTCAAAAATTTCAATGTGATGAAATAAATCATTTATGTTTAAACTGTGCAGTAATGATTATGTTTGAGAGGATTAGATAAGCTTGTAATTTTGTCAACATTGGTGAAATATTAAATGAGAAAATAGAATTGTCATGTCTCTGCAGTACATGTATGTGATATGCGTTACATACATATTTGCTGTATTTTAATTTGGGTGATGGATTATTTCTTTATTTTCTCTTGAAATAAATTTTGTTTACAGGCCACCAAAGACGGTTTACTTTTCTTTAACAAGACAAGGAGGTGTCCACTTTCTCATGAGAACACCATTTCTCTTATAATAACAAACACGATCTCTGTCAAGTTCACTTTGATCTACTGCTTTCTGAAACAAACATGAAATTTCAGGGTCTAGAGATTGTTCCTGCATGAGATGAGAGGTGGACATCTCTTGCTGATCAGTACTGCTTTTAGTACTTCCACTTGTATCCTGCTGTTTTTCAGGAACCGAGATCTTGCAATCTTTTTTTTGGAATGCCTGGCTGATAAAAAAATCTTCCAAACTAGTTTCAGTATTTCCATTTAATTCTTTTTGTTCCATGGACTTTTTCTGCATTGCTTGAGTCAGAGTACAAGATGGGTATAGATCTGGAAGTTCTTGGTCAAATTGGGTCAGGGGCCTGTTTGAGATGAGGTTTTTCACTGACAATTGGGTTAACTAAAATCTTGTTGCCCGTTAGGTCATTCCCAAGAAGCAAGTGAATCGCATCAAAGGGCAAGGTTTTCAATACACCGATTGACACAGGGCCACTCACTGGTGAAGAGGACAAAGAAACTTCATGGAGTGGAACTGACATATAGTCAACTGAATTTACACCCTTTATAAGGACATTAGACCCAGCAAAAGACTTTTCCGAAAAAGGCAAGGTATCAGCAAGTAAGAGAGAATGGGAGACTCCAGTATCTCAAAATTTTGAGTAACCTGACACACGCTACCATCATGTACAAAAGGTTCAGATATCCCCATGATTTGCGGTTTACCTGATTCAGTCTTGGTCAGTGGCAATGACTGCTTCTGGTGATACGAAGGGTGGCCTATTTTGCTATTTTAGGTTTTATTTTATTTATTTATTTATTTATGAAGATTTAGCTAGATGTTAACTAGGAGAAACAACAATAGGACACGGGGTCCCTTTCAAAGGTTGAAACTCCTATGGTCAGCATCACAAAGTAGGGGGAAAAAAAATTACAAATTGACATGAACAGAAAAGCCAACGTAAGCTATCATAAGCTAATATAAAACAAATTAACAGCAATTACATATGAGATGCGTAAAGTAATACAAAAGCCATAAAAACGAGACACAAACGAAAGAGCAGGCCAGCTAGCTACGGTTAACACGTACAAGCAGAGGTGAGATTTCGGCGCCTACATAAAGGACAAATAATGCGCCATGTGCGTATATTATTTATATCGAAGATGTTAGTTAAGCGCTTGCGAAAAAGACTTCTTAGAAGACGTTTGAAGGTCACGGTAGAGTTACTGGAAC
>JAOEJH020377634.1:0-12534 GCA_025448215.2 Palythoa grandis
GGGAGCTCAGATTTTTTCTGAGTTCCCTGTCTCCGCATAATTTCATACTGTTTACAAAAAGTAGCCAGAAAAACTACTTATTTAGCCAGCTGCTGGCCATTAGGCACATTTTTTGTTCACAGAAATGTAAAGGGATATTTTTCCAGACTCTTGTAAATATGGATTTCTAATAAAAAAAAATTATAAAAACTTACCACTATGTACAAGAACAGCGTGTAATGTATAGGTTGCTGGCGTCAATTCTGGGTCTTGAAGATACTGATCCAGCTCAAGCTTTTCATAAAATTCATATCTGAATAGAAAAATATGACTGTAAGTGTCCATAAACTAATAACAAAATAAACGAATGAATGAATAAAATAAATGAATAAGTATACATTATGGCTGCTAAAACACGAAAAAGAAAATATCGATAGCTTGATAAATGTCTGAAAATGGACAATTTTGGTTTAAGAATATTTAATTTTGTTTCACCTTTAGTTTTATTAAAATAATTTTATGTTAACTTTTCAGTAAATGAAATTCATCATGAATTTTAGATAAACGTATTTTGCCAGAAAATACAACTGATACAGGATCATTTTATACTTCACCCTTAATTTTATAGAGAAATGAACATTTTGAACATACCTATCATTAATTTTCACATTTGCATCAGTGATGGGGTCATACTGGAATCTCATCAGTTGCAGGTGAAGCACGGGAGGAAATGAGGAAAAGAAAACATCCTTTTTTGCTTCCTAAAAAGGAAATTCAGATTGTTTGAACCAGGAGACAACCTCTTTTTTTTGATAAGATTTGCATGGAAGATCAGACTACACAAATTATGCAGCCCATAAAAGTAGTCCAATTAAGAGAGCAAGTTTTTTCTCGAGATGGTAGACTAGCAATAGAAAGTTTAGTGCTAGTATATTATGTACATAACACAGGGACCCATATTCCCATCCCCAAATTTAGTTGTCCAATAAAAATGAAAATTTCAAACAAAAACCACTCTAGTTCACTTCAGACTTACTCTGCACTTGTTAGTATGAAATCTTGTACTGGGATTTTTTTAGGCAAACAGTGTTATTTAATCAACATAATTATACTACTGACAGCACTTATTGGAATATTTTACTGATTAAGTATTGGGTTTGCTTTAGTAGTTCAACTCATTTTACTGCGGTCTTAGGTGAGTTGACCACTGTGAAAATGGGTCCCTGAAGATGAGATAAACGTAATTATTGTTAAAATATGAGAATGTTAAGGGAACTACATTTAGGGCCTTTACAGGCTAAAGAGGCCAAGAACAAAATTAATAAAAACTTTATTTTGAGCATAAAATCATTAGTGCAATAGGAAAAAATCGCCGTTATTTGAACTACAATACTATTGCTGTTGTTTAAGAACATGTCTTTCATAGCACTGTCAACATCAATAACAACACTATCAACAGTGATCCTTGTATATTTCTAGTTTCTTTTCCACTGGTCATATTATTAAAAAAACTTGGCTATTCTTAACCTAAAGTGTTCATTCCTCACCTGTAATCCATACTGGCCAGCATCATATTTATTGTCGCCATCAAGGGTTTCAACTGCAATGTATTCCTTAAAGGATTCATAAACTGAAAAAAGGAACAATCCACAAGTTCCATTAAAGTAACCGATGCACTCCGAGGCTTGACGCAATGAGCACTTACATACAGACTAACCACCTCCTAAAGAGCTTACAGCTGTGGGTATCAAAACACCCCAAACAAAAACATGTAAAATCTTCTCTGATGAACTTCTTTCTCCAGAACTTTAATACGCCAGTTTTAACACTGCTAAGTAGCACAAAGATGATGAAAAGTAATGCTATCATACATCCATAGATCAAATGCATAGCTTGCTGCAGCTCTTGACATGATGAAACACAAAGTTTGCTTCACTATCGAATCTACTTACTATTTTTCTTGCCTTTTACATTTAGTTGTATATCATAAAAAGGTTCCAGTCTGAAGAATACAATGTATAAAAAAGCATTATATCAACAGAAAGGGTTGATTTATTATTCAAGGTCAACAATGCCAAGTTTCTGTCTAATCCCAGAGTCTCCGAGTCTTACAAATCAAAGACAAGTAAGAACTCATTTTTATCAACAATGGTTAAAGTAAACTAACTACAGAAGCTACGGTGAACAAAACAGTTATGAAAATCACAGAGAATTTTTGGTATAAAGTATACAATGTGGTTCAACAGACAATAACAATACAATACTGACAATAGGGTAAGAATTTTCGTTGAACAAAACAGTTATGTAAAAAGTTTGCTTGCACAGAGAATTTTCTCTGTGATTTACATAACTGTTTTGTTCACCGTAAATTCTTACTCAATTCTATCGTATTATAATTATTGTTTATAGAACCATATTGTATACTATATATATGCTCTGTCACAATTAAATTCACTTTGCTTGATAATCATATCAGCCAATGTCGAAATGTTGCAACAAGTTGTTCGCATTTGTTTTTCTTATTAACTGTATTAACTTAAACCACAGACTAGTACTGCTGAAGCTGGCAACTTGTGGTAGAAATGAGTAACTAGGATTGTAATTTCATGAATTAAGACATTATCATACCTTGTTGATTCATAGTTTACATGAGTACACTTTATGCAGGACTAGGAAAAAGAAAGCAGTGTTATAAGTAAAGAATAAAAACGCACAGGTTTGCTCTAACTGTCTATTTCAATATACCGTGTACCACTCATTATCTGGTACTTTATTAAAAATACTGTACTGCCAGATTCATTTGATCAGTGAAAGGCTGTTCTGTTTATAGTTAAATGGTTGGTTATGCAACAAACACAAATTTATATCATACGGCTTTATTAGTTGAATTTTGATTGGTTGATGTAAGATCCAGTGAAATGCATAATATTCAATCTATGATCTGTCTCTAGTGTATTTAGAACTGCTGTATCAGATCTTGCTCTGAAACTTTTCCATGTATAAAAGAAAGATGAATGGGTCCTTTGATACTAACATTATTAAGTGTTATTTATTTTTCTCCCTCTGGATTTTAGTCTAATATTCTCTTTTGGTCATTGGATACTTACCGTTAGATTACTACCTAGAGGAGCCAAGTTTGATTAATACAGCATAGCCACAATGATAACATGGCCACTGCTGGCAATTCTCTGAAAGTACCCTTTTAAAAAACACTTTAGTTGCATCAGCAGTAGATTTATCAACACTTACTGCCATTTTCCCTTCCAAAAGCTTTGGAATTGTCCCCTATAACACAAAAACACAGATTATTATGGAAGCGCAGATAATTTTATATATTTTAGTTTGCACTCAATATTTAGCCACATAAGGAACTCATGTTCTGATCATTAGTTTAGAATGCTATTTTGCTCAGCTAATTTAAATTTTTTTATGCCACACTAGCAAAATTTTTGGCACCATAACAAGGCCTGGTGGAAGGTCCAAAAATTTTGTTTGGGAGGTGGGTGGGTGACATTCCCCTTGTCAAGTTGTAAAGCACAAACCTCAACACAAGTTCCCTTCATTTTGCTTTCCATGTTGTCGAGCAGCTATAATAGAAAATAAATATCATTAACAACATAACACGTCCAAAAGATAACAAAAAAATCATAATGCCAGTTACTTTGGTAATATTGTTCTTATACCCAAACAGGGGAGAAAAACTCCGTTATCTCAACTACCAACTTTGAAACTAATACGTGTGTAAATCAGCCTGAATAACCGCAGAACTTTAATGAGCTATCCTAAAAACAATGAGCAAGAACTAGCTATGGACATGCAATTTAAACTCCAAAGGCAACTGAAGATCAGCAAATATTTATTTGGACACTAAAATGAGGGGCTCCGAAGCAAAGTGGATTAACCCTTCAAAAATCTACATTCGGCTTTTTATTTTTGTGGATATTATTTTTATGAAACTTTTCAGAGGTAAAGTAGGCTAACCCACAAATGGCTTGTACTCTCTTACATTTGCACCAAATGTTGGTCCAAATCTGCTTTGAACAGTTTGTTCACAGAAGCAAACTGGGCCGATCCACAAATTTGCTAGGCAAAATATATGGGCTCATTACTTTTGTATTTTGTGTTGAAACAAAATGGCAGAACCAAAAGCATTTTGGACAGTGATGTAACTTCACAAATGGATATCCAAGTAAAATACAACCATGTCACCTACTGGAGGAGAAGTGCATATTTGCTAAGACAATGTTTTTGCAGAGGGAGTGCTTGAAAAATATGTAGAAGCCCAAGTATTCCAACAAATTGTCTAATGTCATGGATTACCTTTTTTAGTTGTTGTGTTCCAATTTTACCAACCCTACTTTGTTGAATAGTTTTAAGAAAAATTGTTGAATGCATCAGCAAGTAGGTACAGATGCTCTGACGATGGGATAATGCTTGAAATGTCAGCTTTATTTCACTTTACGGCAATGATAATTTATTTTATCAGCCTTGAGTTGATATTACTACATATTTTTACCAACCTTAAATTTGACATCAATTGTTTCAATAATAGAATACCTTTCAGTACCTTTTAGCAGTAAATGATATTTAAAGTAATAATTTTTTACTTAACAAGTGAGATAATTCAGTTGCTAAAACTACTGAAATATTTAGTCAATCATTGATTACAATTTCTGCTTTCAAATCGTACAAAATCTTATTTGAGAAGACCAGGTCTGTTATAGCAACACTCACCACACGGCACAGTTCTTGAACATCATGTTGCATAAAGCTATCTAATGTCTCCCATCTAAATATGATAAAACATGATCCTGGTCAAACTTATGGAAACATAACTACAAAACTTTAAGTACATATTAAAACTTATTAATAATTTAAAAAAATCTAAAAGTTAAGTTGTGGTTAGAAAATGATGTTGGTTGGATAGAGAAGATGTGTAAAATAATAAAGTTCTGTCTCTACATACCCAAAAGCTCTTGTGAGCTTTTTAGTTCCTACTGCTTTGTCGCTGTTCATGTAAAAGAAAAAATTAATGTTATTTTAATATTCAAGTCATCACATGATTCTTATTTTTATCTATTTACTACCATTAACACTCACAAAACTGCCTTACTAGTACCTTTATCAATTTACTGAATATCAGAAACCCAAAACCATGGGCCCAGCTGTTCAAAAGCTGAATACCACTAACCCAGAGTTAAATTTTTAGTCCATTTTCTGATACCAGCCGATACACATAATTTACATTTTTGGGCTGCAATTTTGGGATTGACACTGTGTTGCCTTAAAGTGCTACTCGGATCAAAATTTTAGACCATGATTTTTTTTGCAGAAAAGTAAAGTAGAAGTACCAAATAAACAACTTACCAAACCATTTTGAGATATGAAACCAGGAAGTGTGTTTTTTGGGGGTTTAAATGTGGTGTTTTTACATCCGCCATTAATTGAGTGCGAATCACCACGTCACGTCAGCACCAATGAGCTGATATGACGTCAATGACTCAACCCACGCCGTTCAAAGTCACAGTGAATTTCTTTTCACACCCTACCATCGAAGAATATATTGGACTTTCCCAACAAAACACTTAAGAAAGTGGATAGTTTTCAATAAAATCGGAAAAACCTTGGTTTAAAAAGTCTTAATCTGAATTGAAAATGGAATTCAGTTAAATTATGGGCAAAATGAAGGAAGAAAATAGTGAAGAGGGCAACCATCAACAAACTATAAAATTTGGAGACACTGCTCCTGGTCGTACGATCTCGGGAAGTTGAATTGAGATCCAAGATAATTCTTATATATTGGTAAAAACAAACGATAAAAGAGTTCAACGTTTCGGCGACATCTTGGCAGCATTGTCAAGGGAAACTAAAATAATTAATGTGATTTCAAGAGTAACTAAGAGTCATTAATTTGCATAAGTTAGACAAACATAGTGCAAATTGAGTCTGATTGTACGTTTAAACACGGTCGTAATTGTTTAATGAGTAACATCTCATTAACGAGACAATCAAACTTGTTCTGGCATTTTTTCAACACCTTAAAACAATTGCGAAGGTCATCCGGAACCGTGCCTACGTGTGTATGATCATAATGTTTATGCACTGACGAGGTCTTGCTTCTATGTCCATCAACATGAACAAACAGATGCCCACGCCTGTATCCGGTATAACCAGCATTGCACTGATCACACTTGAATTGATATACAACACATTGTTGGTCAATGAGCTGAGGCTTTGGTTCGCCTGTCGGGAACTCCTGGGCAATCTTGCGACTTGTAAAAACTGGCTGGACAGTAGTCTGGAGCTTCACACTGAGATCTTTTAACTGCTTCTTCACAATATTAGCAGACTCTCTCCTGGTCTTTAAAGGGTATAACAACCCGAGTAGTGTTTTCTGTTATAGCTTTAGACCACAAAGAAGACTGGTCAGCGACCCTTGAATTTAGGAAGGTTTTAACAGTGGAGTCCACAAGGTGCTGGGGATACTTCAGTTTAGAGAACACAAGTTTCAGTCGCTCCCACTCCTCAGTGAAGTAAGACCATGACAAAGACAGGCGATATGCGCGATCAAGCATAGTTGTCAGTAGGCCACACTTGTACCTATTGTCGACATGACTGTGGTAATGGAGAAGCAGACCACTATTCGTTGGCTTCAAACACTTTAGTTTTGATTCGAGGTGCTCAGTTTAGGAGTTGAATACCAAGGAAGGGGAGCATTCCATCCTTTTCTACCTCCATAGTGAACTTAATGGCAGGGTGGGCATGGTTGAGGGTAGTTGCTAAGCTATCGTTATATGGATAATGTGGAGAAACCACAGAAACTTAGCTTTCTTCTGAGGAAATGGTATCTTTATCTGAAGAATCTCCACTAGGATAACTTTTAGAATCCCAGGACATTTTCTAAAACGTGAATATGAAAGATCAAAGCAAGCATGCATTGAGTTGAGTCATTGACGTCACACAACAAAGCCGCTGTTCCAAATCTGACGGCTCACAGATTCGCAATCTTGTAATGGCAGACAGGATTTTCACTAAATTCAGCAGCAAAATTTTTGGGGGATTTATGTTTCTTAACATTTCCTATAACTTGGCCACAAAATTTTCAAAAAACAGTGATATCGATTTTTGTCTGAGTAACACTTTATAAAAAATTGAAGTGATATAAGCATGATTTTCTAGTGTTTGCTTGGTGAACAAATGCTTGCAATTAATTTGAATATTGGATTAATCAGGGTTGAAGACGACCATCAACCCAGCCCAGATCTAAATTTTTGCCATGCACTCTAGTAACAGGCCTAATTCAAAGAGATCAAATGGGTCAGTATTGCTATAAAAGACATGAGACAAATAAAACACTAGACAGTGAGAATTCTCAGCTGTCACACTGATATAAATAACTGTACAAAACCTCACTCAATTTAATCTAATCACATTGGAAGCCAACTTCAGCCCTCAATAATTAAACTTTAAAAAAAACACTGTCCATCAAACACCTAAGAATAAATTTAACAAGTTCAGATGATCTTCCTCACTTATTCTACCACATATCTATGAAGTTATGAAAGGGTGTTCAAGCTTTGTATGGAAAATTATTTCAGGTTTTACATCTTGTTACTCATTCCAATGCTGAAGATAAATTGAATAAAAAATATGTAGCAGCATGTCTGCAAAAATTCATAAATCTGTTAAAATAACTTTGATTAAATACCTGTGTTGTAACTCAAAAAATGTTCTTTGCAATGCATATGCAACACTCTTGTTTGGGTCATCATTTTCTGTTGGCATCAGATATACAGCCTGCCAAATTCAAATCAATTATTTTAGGATTACTTTAATTAGAATTTCAGGTTGAATACTGAGTGACTTAGTGAAGCTTACAGCCAAGTGCATAGCTGTCAACTAACCCGCATTGAGCAGGAGTCACAAGATTTCGAGCCTTATCACCCGCTCACCCACATGGTAGTTGACCTCACCCGGCTTTCCAATGTTTTGTAAATTAATGTATTAGATTTCTGATTCAATCTATCTGATAAATGTTCTAGAAACAAATCAAGTCTTGAGCATATTTGCCCATTTGTTCACTCGATTTTTGTGTCTGCGACTGAAAATGGAACACACTGGAGCACTGTATTCTTGTTGCATAGTAATAAAATTGCGAAAGTTTTCACGCAAATTCAATGCCAGATGTGTCGTTCGACTCACGAGAAAAGAAAGCAGTGAGGCACAAAAGCTTGGCTTACGCTGCGTGAATATTTACAAGCTGAGCTTCCCATATTTCTGTCTTCTTGAACAAGATGCCTTCACTTGTGAATTTTTGTGCTCTTCAAAAAAATTTCTTGGTGTTTTGCCACTTGGTTTTCCAGCATTATCAACAAGATTAAATTAAGGAAAATGGTAACAATCCACCTTTGGCCATATTCTGTTATTTCTAGAGGTACGTTTTTGAAGACTTTGAGTTTGACAACAAATCACCCTGTTCATAATATTGCATGCTTTGCTAAAACAACTGGATTATCATTGTTCAACTTCCAAACAGATGTTACTGGCTATGCAATGCTGACAAGCTCTAACAAGAGCAAAACAGCTGCCCATTGCTGCCACTTCCTTGGCATCCTAGACTGCGCATGCATAGTAACATAACTTCCAGACAAAACTTTCAATCAAAAAATATTACATCCTCAACTTTCACTGTGTTTGAAGATGCAATTGCAAGAATCACATAATGAATTTTTATAATATGGAGTTTTTTAGTAAGCACGCTCTGAATCAAAACACTAAGTTCTCCCTATAGCCAAATGACAATGTTACTGCCGTATTTTTAGGGTTTGAAGTCAGAGATTCGGTATGTTTTAGGCCCTAGTTAACAAAATCAGGTAAATGTGTTTTAAGCATATCATTTTGCCCTTGTTACCCAAAATGTATAATAGGGCATTTCAAGAATGCATTATTTAATCAGTGTAAGAAAACAATAAAACGATTTAACTAGAACATGCTCTACCATTTGAAGATTTAAAGCAGCCATAACCTCGTACTTTTTCATCGACAGCTTTCTGATGGATTTCCAGTAGGTTTCATAAGCGCATCGGAAATATGTTGGGCCACCATCGGAAAGATGTACAGGGCTAAAATATTGTGCTCATTTTTCACCAGATTTTTGAATTTCGGGGGTTGACAGCTATGCAAGTGTTAGTTCAAAGTTAAAACTATTACTTATGGCTCATTTACAGAATGTAAGAGCTACTTTCATAATTCTCTCAATTCACAGGAAAAGAGCTTCGAAAGATGAAATAAAAAATTGTGGTTGTCTTAGGTTGTAATGTCTGTAACAAATGTAAAAAATTCCAAATAAAACAAGTGGCAGTTAAATGGGCATAGTCACGATTTTGCGCACGATCGAAACTTGAGCCAAAATCTGACAGCAGCTTTGTTTATTGGCCAATCAAAATAGTCCAGCGAGTTCTAAGTACTGACATTATGCAGGGAAGAATTTGGCAGCACAAAAAATAAGTGTTTCAACATGTTTTTACATTTTTTTTTATGCAAGGATACATAAAGCTTAGAGCAGAACTTAAGAGAAAATTCTAAGACATAAAGTAAGATTTAGGATTGGGCAATGTCGACCTCCAGTTTACACAACAAACAAAATTAATGAGTTAAGGCTAAGTAAACTACTGCGGCTTTCAAAGAACATTGACTGTGAACTGTTATACTATTCGGTATTTAATTTTGCAGTATTCACACGCAGTGATTATTCCCTACTTTAAAATTCCAATTCTTTTTTTGAGATAGAGTAAAATAACATGAGCTTTGTGTATACACTAGGGATTGTAATTATTTGATTACAACGTTTTGTTGCAATGAGCTAGACAGTTAGGTACCCGCAAAATCAAATGCAAATTTGCACGCATTTTGTGTTTGAAGTAGGATTTTATTTATCTATCAATTATCAATTGTGAACACTAAATTCACTGACTTATCTTTATTTCTGGCATGTCTGAATCTTATGTCATTTTCTACAATTCTATGGGAAGTTACAAACGGCTATTCGTGGACAAGAAGACAACGATAAACAAAACACACCATCACAGAACTGCCGCTACATTTCGAAGGCGAGTTGATGAGCTGTGAAGTCTGTATTGCCGGAGAAAATTCCATAAGACTTAAATAAATTCCAAAAGTCATGAATTCGTGAAGACAAACAATACGATGGTGGCCAAAATGCCATAACATTTTAAATCTTCTACTCACTGCAGTAGCATTGCAGCTTGGAACATCTCTTCGAAATGGTTTGGTCATCCATACTGAATTAAGGTCAATGTGGAAAGCTCCGGATTATATTGGAATTTGGCCAAGAATACAGTAAAATAACACAACTAAAAAATAATGTGATAACTTATGAAACAAAAAAGTGATTCTTGACAACCGATCTAAAACCACGAAAGAGATAATTTAAGATTGAGAATGAGAACACAACTTATTTCGATTGTTCCAGGCCAGAACAGATTTTAGAAATTCAAGTTTTAGTCTATCAGCTAGGTGTATGGCTCACTTTAGGGGAACAAACAAAAATTCAAGTTTTAGTCTATCAGCTAGGTGTATGGCTCACTTTAGGGGAACAAACAAAACTTGTCTTATTTTAATCTGTGCCTATTAAGCATCATAAAAATGTATGATAGCAAGGATAGAATGGTAGCTTTCACTTTGTAAATCAAATTTTAAATCTGCTCCTCTTACCCTCATTTGGCCGCCATTTTGGATTTTTAAAAAGATTTTTCATGAAAATGATTTTTTCTTAAATGTACACAATTTTTTGCCTAGATATATCTTTCGGAGTATACATATCTTAAATATTATGTAAACATTGCTTATAATTACTTAAACTATTTTTGACAGCATAGATGACATCACAGTGACCTTAATTTTGTTTTCTGACTTTAAATTCAACCGTTTTCTCAATCGTCTGATATGACTAAATACCATTGGGCATTTTTCATTACAAGGCTAGGAAAAAACTGCTTAAAGCTACTGCTGTCTTTTCTACATTTAGTTAAACAAAGTAGGCCTTGAATCAGTATACAAATCAGAGTGGTTAAGTTAACAAGGTCCACACATGAGGTTTAACAAGGGCTCAGTCTTAAGCTCGCCCAAGTAGAGGTTGAAGTGCAATAATGGTAAAACATTCTTTTTCACTGCTCTCGCTTGCATATGGGATCTTTAAAATAAACATAAGTTCATGTCATTAACTGTTTTTTGTCTCGATTATCGTAACCTAAAAAAGGAAAATGTTCCTACCCACGAGAACCCAAAAAAAACACAAGAAAGGTACGAAAGAACCATCTTTCTGCTCATGATGTCAAGTAACCTACATCAGTGGATGCACTCACCCATATCAATCATCCACATCTTCAGAATCACTGTCCCCACTTTCATACCAAATGACATCATCAGTTGCCATATTCTCACATGGTACACTTCAGACCTGCCTTCAAGCAGGAAGCAATTCGATTGTACATGCTCTCTTGCACATACAGGAGAGTGGTTCCAGTACCTCTTATGGAGCCCGCTTTGTTCCAAGCCACACAAAATCCACCACGTTAGATGCAATGTATACTTCCCAACTGTGCCCATGAGGAGAGGGGATTACCGGAAGCAAAATGATGGCTCATCTCCAGATTGCTGTCTAATAATTTTCTCTAGTCATGTGAAGTTGTAGTGATAATTCATATGGCGGCAGAGCCTCTGGTTTGACTTTTCCGCCTCTGGCGCAGTGTATCTCATAGCGTAGCACATCCACACACTGGCACTTCTTCCCATACGGCTGACACACGAGTGCCTTGGTATCTTTAACCTTAGATACTGCCCACTTCTCTCCGATACTTGCCATGGCTCGGACATACTTGTTATTGTGTTGGAGGAGCTGGACTGCTTTCCACTTCCCTTTGCCAGAGCTGGCAGAGATGGTATCACAGCCTGTGATTGCGTGTATACCAATTGGGGATTTCATGAAGCAGTGCTTCTTAATGCCCAGGTTGAGTTGCTTCTCTGAGCTATTAACAACTGAAGAAAGTTCTAATATTCTGGTCTTCGCTCCTCTTTCCCTGTTCAGGTAGCACTTTCCCAGGCTTTGGCTATGAGCAAGCAGAAGGATGAAGACATTAGTGTCACAAGAGTGGATTACTCACATGCCTTCCAAGTGGTGAGCATGAAGAACCATACGTGTGTTAGCATCTTAGTGATTACACTCTAGCTCAGGAACTGGTTCACATGTGCCTGAGTTTAGATGCCAGCACTGCTCTTTGGTTGTCACGTGCATGATCCTGTTGCCAAGCTTGCCTCTGAATGCTTCTGTTCACTGTGACAAGAAATTTGATGATCTCAGGCTTCCTTGCGGTGACACTGAGCAACTCTTTCAGGAGTAACCTCATGAGGAATTCATACACACTTTTATGAAAATGCACAGCTCAATTGTACTGTTTTCAGAATAAACATTTGTCAGAAAAAATTGGTATATGCCCTGAGCGGGAATCGAACCCACGTCTCCCTGTATTCTAGTCA
>JAOEJH020378186.1:0-12532 GCA_025448215.2 Palythoa grandis
TAAACTAATGGTGGACACCTATCTGCCTATATCTATAGATAAAAAAAATTAGTTAATCCTTAAAATACTGTATGCAATCTAAAAAGTTCTTTACCCATCCCATCCCATAAAAATAATAAATATAGTACATATATCAATCGTTAATCAATCCTTACTTAACCTACGGACTCATTGCAAGGGGAAATGCTTCTAAAACAAACATCAACAAAATCCTTTTCTACAAAATGAGCTCTCCGACTAATCTATTTTACCGAAAGAAATGAACATGCGATGCCTTCATTGATTCCAAAACCCTGCCACTAAACTTTTTGTATTACGAGTCAGTTTGCAGCCTTATTTATGACGTAAACAGTAAAACTGCACCTGAAAGTATCCTGGACTTGTTTTTCAGAACTTCAGATGTTCATTGTTATTCCACACGTTCTACAAGTTCTCAAAACTTCTATATAAAAGAATCTTGGCTTAATAGTCAAAAGAATGCTTTCTTCAGAATCGGCCCTCATAATTGGAATAGGATACCGAGTTGTCTAAAGACACTAACCAAAAATTCAATTGAAAGAAAGTTGAAAGAAATACTCCTTGATCTTCTTTAAACTAAAAATTCATATATTAACGTATTGGCAATAGCTTCCAAAATAGAAAATTACGATCTGGATCATTAGAAAGGGTCTATGATTCACTTCACATTTTTAAGATAATTTGGTCTACAATCCACACTGATAATCACTGTATCATATTTTGATACATATTTATTAAATATAATAACAAAAATGTTTGTTTTACGGTCAAACGTTGAAACAAAAACCTTTTTTTGTATGTATTATATACACCCACGACTGACCTGCCTCGAATAGCTATGCTACCTGCGGGTCAGTCTTATTTGTAAGTGTTTTGAATATTTTTATAATAAAGTTGAAAGTTGAAGTTGACAAGTCAGATTTCTTTTTGAAACAAAACTCTGAAACTGTTACTCATACACAACAAAGTCATCAAACTTTGCAGGCATCTGAATATTTCGGGATGGTGTGTTGCTTTGCTCAGTTGTGACTGTGGTATCTGCAGCTGGAGTTGATACCACTTCATTTGTTGGAGTGTCAGCTGTTGCTGAATTCTCGAGCTCCTGTGAAGTTCGGTATTGCTTGACAAATGAGCTGTTTCTCCGCTGTACTGTATCGTTTACGGATTTCATGGTTAGCTCCTGACCTTCCCTTGTCTGGACTGTGTAAGGCTTGGCCTCAAAGTTGGAAGCTAACTTTCCTTTCTGGCTGGTGTTCTTGAGAAGAACTTTGTCTCCAGGGACAACTGAGGTGTCAGTGGCATGACCTTGTCTATTGGTACACATTTTGCCCGCCAGCTTCTGGTTCTAGTCACGATCTCTAATGCCTTCATCCAAAACACTTTTGTTGGGACGAAGTTCTGGTAACTTGGTTTTAAGCTCTCTTCCAAACATTAGAGTTGCTGGAATTGCTCTTGTGCTGCTGTGCGGGGTGGTCCTGTATGCCACCAGAAACTTGTCCAATTCCTCTTTCCATTCCTTTCCTTCTGCTTCAGCTACTTTGAGGGATTTCAGGAGATTTCTGTTTTGGCGCTCAACTTCTCCATTTGCCTGGGGCCAGAGGGGTGGAGATGGTCGGTGTTGGATCCCATGTTCAGCTAAGAAGCTTTCAAACTCTTCTGACACAAACTGAGGTGCAATGTCCGATTTAAGGCTAAATGGGTATCCGTATCTTACAAAAATTGGCCTCAACGCATCTATCATCTTCTGGGACGCGGTTGAACGCATCACAACTACCTCAAAGAAATGGCTATAGTAATCAACTACTAGAAGTAAACTCTCTCCAGAAGGAAGTGGACCCAAGATATTAGTGGCCACATCCTTCCAAGGTCCGGATGTTGGTTCTACCTTTATATTGGTTCAGGTGCAGAAAACTCTTCAACAACTTGGTATCCATGGCAATTTTGGCAGACTTGCTCAGCATCATAATCAATTTTGGGCTACCATACTTTGGTTCTTAACCGGTTTTTCATGTTGACAATTCCTTGATGTTCTTCGTGTGCTAAACACAGTACTTCCTTTCTCAGGCTTTGGGAAGTGATAATCCTTGTTCCACGCATTACTAACTTTTCTATTGAGCAAAGTTTATTTTTCACACTCAGGTAATGAGGCATTTTACGTTGTGACTAGTCCCCAATTTGTAGGTAATATCTAACACTACCTAGTTCTGGATCTTTTTCTGATTCTCTTTCTATTTCTTTTGCAGTCAGAGCCACTGGCGTATTTTCTTGTAAAATAACTCGAATCAGTTCGGTTTTCTCACCACTGTGATCTTTCTGAGCAACAGAATTTAGTCTTGAAAGTGCATCTACAATGTTATTTTACCGGGACGATAGTTTACTTTGAAATCGTCTCCCTGTAGGCGAAGGACCCGTTGCTCTATACGTGCTGAGGGCTTAGAGGTTTTGTTTATAGATGTACAGTAGGGGTTTATGATTAGCTTCTATAGTTCGAACTCTCGACACAACTTGAATCACACAAGCCCATATCAAGGCAAGTCCTTCTTTCTCTGTCTAGGAATATCGCCTTTCCACGTCGTTAAGATTTCGTAATGCATAGGAAACTACTCTCCACATGCCGTCTTGCAACTTAGTAAAGGCAGCTCCTATATCTGTGGGGCCAGCATCAGTAACAATGCGTGTCTTACATTCATTCTTGAAGTAAGCAAGTGTTTCGGCTCTCGTTAGCCGATCTTTTAGTTCCTGCAAGGATCTTTGCTGAGCATCTCCCCATCTGAGCTGCTGATCCTTCCTTGTCAGCATTCTCAGTGGTTCAGCAACTTGGGCAAAGTCTAGTAGGAACTTGGCACCATACTGAACAATTCTTAATAAAGATCTGACTTCTACAGTATTCTGTCGAGGCTTGGCGTTTTGAATTGCAGCCACCTCTTCATTTGGTGAGATTCCTTTACTACTCAAATTATGACCGAAGAACGTTAGCTTTGGAAGTCTGAACTGACATTTCTTTGCATTTAGAGTCAACCCACATTCTTTTAAGCGGTTTAGATCCCGGGGGTTACTCCCTATATTGGTATGATAGGGATGCTCGTGGTACTTTTTAGGGGTCAAAATCGGCATTTGGTATTTTTTAGGGGTTTCCAGAGAAAAATCGAAGTTATTTTATTGAAACGGTAATTTTTAGGGGTGCAAATACAAAGGACGAAACCTTATTTTTTCGGTTTCCTCCTGCTTTTATTAAAATCATCAAAAACAAAGTTAAACAAACAAACGAAACGTCAAATGATACTATAGCGAGCTTTAATTTGGTATTTTTTTAGGGATCTTTTACGCTATGAGGTATTTTTTAGGGTCGAAAGTTTTTTTGCTTTGGTATTTTTAGGGTATTTTTTCACATTTCCCGACGAGCATCCCTTTCCTTGTTACCCCGAGGTACCCCCTTCCCGGGGGTTTAGAACAGCTAATAGATTCTCATAATGTTCCTTGATACCGCATCCATGGATGATCAGATCGTCAGCAATATTTGCAACTCCTTTGCCGCCTAACAGCACGTCTTTGATAATCTTCTGTTATTTCTCCGGAGCTGAAGTTATTCCAAACATTAATTTATTGTGTCGGAAAAGACCTCGGTGTGTATTAAAGGTAGTAATTCGAGGAGACTCTGCATCAAGTTCTACTTGGTGGAACCCCCATTTCAAGTCCAGTTTACTGAACACCGTAGATTCATTCAAGTCTCTTCAACAGTGGGAATGGGCTGTCTTTCTCTTTCAATCGCCTCGTCGGCTCTTCTCATGTCTACACAAATACGAATATCTCCATCAGGTTTTGGTACAGCTACCAGAGGCGAGACCCATTCTGTTGGACCATTAGTCATTTCTTCAATGATGTCTTCTGTTAGCAATTCATCTATTTTCTTGTCAACTTTCTCTCTTAGCCCTATTCAGACTGAGAAGGGAGGGAGGCTTTTGGTGCCACCCAAACTTTAAAAACCTGTAACTTTTACACAATTTTATAAAACACCACCAAATTTTCGGACTTTTCCTAAATTTTATTTGGCAGTGTTTTGGTATTAATGACTTAGCGTCAAGTATTTGTGAGTAACAGGTAACAGGTTTTTATTGACAGGTTTTTCAATTTTTGCTTTTTTCGTAGTTTTTAGGTTAATTCTAGTGTAGGTTTTTTTCCTAGTATTATGTAAATTACATTTAGTTATAATCAATTTTTTTTCAAGACAAAATATAGCTTTTTAGTGACGTCAAATATGACGTCATCAAAGTAATGTTATTACTCAAATTAAGCCCTATTTGTGCATTGTTGATAACATTTTTTATTAGAAAGAAAATTGAAACTTTATTCAGGAGTCAAAAAAACCCATAAAATCATGTTTTCAAAAGCTACAATAGTACCATGTTACTTTAGGCACTAACAACACTTTTCAATCTTCTTATTAAGGTCATATCATTAAAAAAGAAAAGCAGCATTGATTCAACTGTAGCACCTTTGTTTAGTGTTATCAGAAATTAATTATTTCAAAGAATTTATGTAAAAAGCCGAAGAAATATAAAAAACGTTAAAAAACACGATTTTTATGGTATGACGTCATTATGACGTTTGAAGCCCTTCCTTAAGAACTCTGTCTAATCACTCTTAATTAATGACTGAACACGCCATATTGCCTGACGTACACACTACCATCCTAATTGTGAACTTCGTGTAATATACTTGAACTATCGCTTGAAATATAAAACACTACACATATGACGATTAATAAACCACTTCATTTAAAACAATATCTAGAGCTTTTATTTTCTAAACGGGAGCTTAAAAAAAGCATACTTGCAAACGTTTTTACTCACGCTCGCACTAACTTTACATATTTTTTGGTAACTTTATTGCAGCAAATAACGATCTGACAAGAAAGATAATTCCCGCTATCAATAAGTACGTAACCGGCCTCAGCAGTCATTTCAAAACTAGCCTGGTTTGTCCAGATTTCGAACCCGGAACCTTTTCGTACATCAGCCTTTGTTTCTTTACTGGTCTGTATCTATCATCTACAGTCGCAAATATTGAAAAGTCGCTTATATCTGAAACAAATGAAGAAAAATTAAAAAAAAACCTTAACATTTGAAAGTAAAGTTGTTTGATGGCACTTTACCCATATTGCTTTAGGAGTTTTCCATTCACTAAATAGCTGGGGATCGGATAGATAAATCAACTGAAAAAAAGCAAATTATTTTTTTAGGATGATTATTACTTATTCGGCGGATAGCTTATCTACCTATACCTTTGAAACCTTGCACAACTCAGCCCTATGCAATAACCCTGTACTTACGATTGCCAACTTTCATCAGATACTGAAGACGACTGTTAAATTGTACCTTAAGCAATGATTTATGATTTTTGATTGGTCCTTGTTGACGGGTGTTTTGACATTTATCAATGTGTTCTTTATATATGGTTTATAAGTATTTCATTTATTTCTCTAAAAGCCCTGTCAACAGGAGTTTCAGACATTTGTGCGAGACCTATTCAGACACTGCAGAAGCACTCCAGAGTTGCTCCAGTCATAATGTACCTAAAACAAGCGCCAAAGGCATGAGTTAAGTAGGGGAATCCGGGAGTATGTTCCCTGGGAAATTTGGAAATTTAGTTTCTCTGCAATGTGACTTAGTACATTTTCAGGGAAATATTAGCAAAAAAAATTAAAACCAAAAATTACTGTGAAAATTGCATGTATTATTTTTTTCCATCAGTTTTTCACGACGCACAAAAGTTGGTCCGTCAGGCCTGTTGTGGCCAACAGAAACACGGTTAGTGACTGTAGTCGATCTAAGTCTTATGGGTGACCATTTCGGTCTGCAGTTTGTATGAAAAAAAGATCGTAGAAGATTAGCGCATGACAGGTCGTTTGTATGCCGTGCAAAGGTTGATACTCTTGTGGTCTGCGGGCGATGAATTTTAGTCAACTTTTCGTGAACACAACATTTTACCTCGCGTCATTCGTAAAGACACTGTTCACTTTATTAATAAAATATATCAATTAATATACTAATACCACTATCTAAGAAATTTCTGCAATTTGATTGGCTGTGGTATTTCAGCCTAATTTGCGATACCAACATGTGAAAATTACAGTTGCCACGAGAGCCAAAAATCACGAAGTGACGTCGTCAAGCGAGTTCAAAATTAATGGGGAAAGATTTCTAGATTTTCAAGTTAAAGATATATACTTATGCTGTAAAGAAAAAATACCTTCTGCTTGAGAATCAAGTGCTGGTACAATGTGTTCGCCTTCCTGAAACTAGAGAAAAGAGAAAGAAACATTTGACCTTTATTCAAAACTTGCTAGTGAAAGTTTAGATTTGTTGGGTCTAAAAATCCTCGCGATCGGACTTCCATGTTTAAAAAATCAACAAATCAACAAATCAACAAATCAATCAATCAACCAATCAACCAACCAACCAACCAACCAATGAACCAATTAATCAATCAATCAATCAATCAATCAACCAATCAATCAATCAATCAATCAAAAAATTAATCAATCAATCAATCAATCAATCAATCAATCAATCAAATAATTAATCAATCAACCAACCAAAAAACCAATCAATCAATCAACCAATCAACTAATCAATCTGTCAATCAATCAACCAATCAACTAATCAATCAATCAATCAAAATATTAATCGATCAAAAATCAATCAATCAATCAATCAATCAATTCATTAATCAATCAACCAACCAACAAACCAATCAATCAATCCACCAATCGATCAATCAACCAATCAATCAATCAATCAACCAATCAATCAATCAGCCAATCAATCAATCAAAAAACTAATCAATCAAAAAATCAATCAATCAATCAATCAATCAGGCTTGCTAATCATTTTTCTCGAGTCTCTGAGGGACTGAATTACGAGGACGCGGTTCAACGAAGTCCGACCGTAAGCACTCATCGCACGCAGACAAGGGTTACAGACACATATATATTTGTACCCGCTTCACGACCGCAGAGAAACACAGTATATGGAACGCGCTGGGAGCCAATTTTGCTGAGGGAGGAAAACCGAAGTCCCTGGAGAAAACCTTTGGAGACAGATAAACGTCAGTTCATGTGTGGATCGTTGGACTCGTATTATAAACCGTTCACACAGATTAAAGCCACACTCTGAAGAAGAGGCGGGTCGCCTCGAAACATGTAAGTTTCGAAATAATAAATTATCATGATGAAACTGAAGAATGTTGTTACGTCCATCAAATAATATATCTTTGTTTATATAAACACCTGCTTCCGTAATTTATGTCTTCCATTTCTGGTGTCTGCATACATTTCAATATTGCGCCCCACATGTTCCCGAGTTCCTGTCAAGCCTTCATCAACCATCTGTCGTCTCTGAGGTTGTGCCACACCAATTTGGTGCGACAAGGATATATTATCGAGATTCATTACTTTCAAAGGTTGCCTGTTGAGGATGAAATCAATTTGTCAATGTTAGGGATAATCATTTGCCAAGCCTAAATAGTTCACAAGGTCGGCGATTTTTTTCGACTGGTTGCGACTCGCATCGGATGAGACAAATATACAACCTACAGCAGGTTGGACCCAGTAGAAGATGCTACTTATTTATATACCTGAGTCGGTGACTAAGACAAATCCGGTAAAGTAACTTCTCACAAGCTGGACTTAATCTTGGACAAGAGGTGGGGCAAATGGTGGTAAATGGTTTTTTAGTGACCGCTATCGGGTCAAAATCAAGCCCATGATCCGTTACTGGCGTGAAGATTCAAATGTAATCAAAGTCCGTTGTTGTCTTAAAACTAAGTCTATGATTCGTAATTCTACCTAAAATTTCTTATCTTAATCCGTTACAGTGTTCAAATTAAGACCGTGATTCTTTATCTGGGATCGCCCTTTACTACCCTTTTCAAGGTATTTAGGGTCTTAATGGCTATTTGACAAAACATTTCGTATTGTGGCCGCAAAAACACGGCTTCAAGATCTAGTTGATTTTTTGATATAGTTAGGAAACAAAAAATGAAAAACGAGTGAGGCAAGTACCTCGATTTGCCTCGTACTAGCTATATACGGCCCCAACCCATGGAAACAAAAAATGGTCATGTTTGGTTTCTAACTCACATTACAAATCATTCGGACATCCTAATCTCTCGACCACTGTACTACCTCCCTGGTTTGTAAAGAGAATAAAAAATTGACATAAAAATTCTCGTTTTAGAAAATAACAGTAAAGCAGCAATATGGCTATATTGTTATATAGCTAGTGCGTTTTCGACTCGAATGCGCGCTCTCATTGGCTAAATCAAGGTCACGTGGATGAGTTCAAATCAAATGTTCCCCGGCTGGTCAACATCTCGAAATTTATTGACCAACCAGTGAACATTGCTGTCGCGCGTCACGTTTGAGAGCGGGAAAATTTAATAATTGTGGTTTATTTTGTTTATGCTATATAACAAAACACTTAGTGACTGCTCCCTCGGGAAACATCTGTTTTGTTTCAATTCAAGTCTCGATGTTTCTCTCGATTCGTCTTAGGAAACATCGAGATTCTCGGGGAACAAAACAGATGTTTCCCTTTTGAGCAGTCATTAAGTGTTAGTATTACCGTTTTCTACCAGTCACCGAGAATCGTCGAAAAAATTTATGTTTCCTTTAATTACATTTTATAAGATATGGAACTCGGTATATGTGCATATAGTAATTGCTTTGCTTTAAACCCCGTCCACTCGTATACGTTAACATCCGTAAACACATACTATTTTATTCGTTTAGGCTTTGCGTCCACACAAAAACGATGAAAATGCTCAACGTAAACGCATGCTTTCGAGAACGGTTTCCCAAGTGGGTACAGTTTTTAAAACGCCGTTTACGTTTCCTAGTGTGGACGGTGTAAATACTTTTGAAAAGGATTCGAAAACGCTGACGTCACGAGGGAGCTCCAATCCCCCTCGTCCAGTACGATTCCAAGATGGCTTACACTGGTTTGTTGAGCTCTCCTGTTCTAAATTACTGTATCTATCGTTGATCAAACGTTTTGGAAACGCTAACGACACGGGGAGCTCCAATCTCCCTCATCGAGTAAGTTTCCAAGATGGCTTACACTGGTTTGTTGAGCTGTCCTATTCTGAATTACTGTATTTATCGTTTATCAAACGTTTTGGCATTTAAGTGTGGACGGATGAAAACGATTCGTAAACGATGACCGTTTATGTGTAGAAGGAAAGGTTTCATTTACAAAAGTATGCGCTAACAAATAAGAATACGTCTAAACGAGGTCTAAGACTGGTTGATGTTAAACCAACGAAGAATGACGTTTCTCAGTTATTTTGCCAATTTCCTAATTCTCGGGCAATGTTTGTTTTTTCGTTTTTTTTTAATTTTAAAGACTCAAAGGCATAATACATAAATAGTTACAAAAACGAATGATTTCATGTGAACCGACAGATAAAATATTATCCCTTAGGAAGACAAGTGAGCTAAAATATAATTTTGCTATGTTGTCTGCTGTGGTCAGATTGGCTGCAAGCTACGATGACGCATCTCGATATCTCGGTAAATTCGGTAAATCCTGATGCAAAATAAAGACGTAAACTAAAGTATCTCACCTAGTTCGGTGATTCCAGAATGGCGGTGTAGATGACCAGCAAAGCTCATTTCCATTATATCGTTGTCCTCCTGCGGTTGTTGTTGAGTCTCCTAACAACTCCAGTTCTGGGGAGCTGCATCTGTTCCGTAACGCACCCGATGAAGAAAACCGGTTGCTACTGTGACTGGGTTGAGTACCGAGCAAAGCAAGATTCCGAATGCTATGTATTTGTTCTGAACTTTTTCCAGCTCCATTTTCAGGAACAAACTGTGGAGCTCTGCCATCAGGGATAGAATGAATACGGGATGAGGACCCAGCCGCAGGCTGCGTGCTGCTAAGTCTCTGGTTTTCTTCCAGCCTCTGCATTAAAGACGTAAGGTTGACTGATGTTAACAAATTCTTAAAGTAAATTTCTTGGAGCTATCCAGATTCCTAGATACTTTAATGGTAGCTAAAATTGGAAACATAATGTTTTGATGAATACATTTCCGATGTTATTTCCTAAAAAAGAAAACAAGTTCAAGTTCAAGTTCGAGTTTAATGCACACTGTTTACAGCAGACAAAACTTTACATAAGACTGTATACAAATATATATAAATAATAAATAGAAATTAACTATACGAAAAATATTTAATGGTGTACAGTGACCAAAGTAGCCATGAGCTTTCGAGTTGGTCACTGTCATGTTGTTTTAAGTTGGCGTTGGCCGCATGTTAGTATGATTTAAATTAATATATGGACAAGCCATCAGACTGCAAAGATAAGAAGCATTCTGTCCACTGTGTTGCCATACATTGATACCGACAACAAACAAGAAAACGCCAATGACTTTTTAAAAGAAAGAAAGAAAGAAAAAAAGAAAGGAAAAAAGAAAGAAAGAAAGAAAGAAAGAAAGTAAGTAAGTTCTCTTGTAAAGGGTAACAGTGAATCCAAGTCTCAGATAATGTACAAGAATGAACAACTAATCACGGTTATGGCTTTGAGGTAAGATGGACCTACCAGTTTTGGTAACTATCTAGTACTTGCAGCTACGGTTGCAAGTATTTTGGTGAGAAAGTTCACAAAAGGTTTTTAAGGAGAGGAAGTCAGCTTTATAAGTTAATGTGAGGAGTGGTGCTGGGAGGGGGGTTCTCGGCCGGTGTACATGTGTCTCACAAACAATGGCATTATAATATTGGGATTTAATTCCAAAACAATATAGTTTCTCAAAGATGCTCTATTAGAACTAATGTAGTTAAAAATTTAATTCGGATCGGTTTAAAGCTACTATCACTGGAGCCGCCTACTCACCTTTTCTTGCAAACAAACAACATCTTGCTCCATTTCATTGCTGCAAGTTTGTCTCTTTTTGTTCCGTTTATTTGAAAGGCGCGAGGTCCCCTTATTGAGAAAACTATCTGATCTGAAACTGTCAATTAAATGACCATTCATATAAGATCGACAGTCCTTATTTGGATCGAATTTCTCTGCAAAAGCGTTCCGGTCAGTTTTATGATATGTAGTTCTATTACCGGTTGAATCGTGTCTGTCATCTTCTGCGCCAAGAACTGTGAGGTGTTCCCTAAGATGCTTCGTTACGTTTGCTTCATACAACTTTCTATCGAATGAGTCACTTGGCGTTTTCACTAAAGCAGAAGTGTTCGACTCCTGAGGAAACAACGAGACTAAATTCGGCAACTCTCTCTCCGAGTCAGAATCATCTTCAGGAATCGTGGAGCGGTCATTTTCTAAATTGAAGACCGTATTGTGGTAACAAGATGCCTCGTCAATATTAAGACACCTAGTAGGACCTTCGGTTTTGGCAGTGGTGCAGTTGCTTGCTGCATTAAAAGCACTGGAAGGCACTAGGTTACAGGTCGTGTGCTTATCAAAACTAAAACACTCAGGAGCCGGATTGTTGGCTATACTGGGAAGAGTTGTAGAGTTAGTCAAATCTTGGCTGGGTTGTGATGAAGAGTCCTCAATTGATGAGCGTAAGTGCACAGTGTTGTAAAACGCCTGAAAAAGATGATTTTGAGGAAGCATAATTACTGAATGATTTTAATCAACTATAAACCGCCGAGCGATCATTTTGTTTAAATCTTGCTTTTGATCAAGCAGCATTAAATGTCGTTATTTTAAAAACCAATGGTTCAGTTCTTTGGCAAAATCCACAATTGGATTATTGCGAGAAATTACAAGGACTTTTTTTGCGAAGGAAACGAAAAATCTGAATAGGGATTTTTCCCCTCCTAGACAGCAGACAATATTTTAGTGCAAAAACTGCTTGCCACAAAGACTTTTTTTGAATCCCTTCCCAAAGAAACATAAAATCCGTGAATCCTAATATTCCGGATTCAGATTAATCCATTGAATACTCGTCGCGAGTGGATTCATTGGATTCATGTTTCTTTCTGGATTTTACCAAAGAAACAAAAGATCCCGTTTTGGATTCAGAATCCGGATTAAGATTTTTCCCAAAGGAATGCACTCTAAGTAAAATCAAACGTTTGATCACTTCCAGTCCGTATGAAAGTCTCAGTGGGTATGAGTAAGGCCCAGTTCAAACGTCGAACTTTACATGTGCCGAATCTAACGTAAAAGAGGTACAACAATATAATTTGCTCATTTGCATTAGATTCCGCACATGTGAAGTTCGACGTTTGAACTGGGCCTTAGGTTAAAAACCGTCAGCAATCATTTAGAAATGAATCGGATGGGAAACTAGGTTTTGTTAGCATAACCAGCAACTGTTTTGAAGTAATGTTTGAAAAACGTGGGCAAGTATTTCATTGGGTTTCTAAACACGAGAAAAGAGATGAAAGATGGTCAAGGCCATATAACAATATCGTGTTTTATTATAATAATTACAATTTCCTCAAATCTGATTGGCCCATTCTGAACTCTATTTTTCCCTAATTGCCTTGGA
>JAOEJH020378649.1:0-18999 GCA_025448215.2 Palythoa grandis
TATCTCTTAGCCTAAAACACTGAGTGATAAGTTTGCAGTGTATTGTATTAACGATTTGTTCTTTGTTTCAAAAAGATTCTGATAGAATTTATCATTATGGTCCAGTGGCTCATCATTGAGTTCAAGAGTTTGATTTTGTTTTTTAATGAATTTTTCTCTAAAGCATTTTAGTTTAAAGAGAACAATGGAACAACATATGAATTTCGTTTTCAATTTCATTAGAATCACAGTGTTCATGATAAGGTTTCTTTCACTCGTGCCATGTACTAATAGTGAGCATTTTTTCTGTCCACGAATGTATACTGAATGGACACAGTCAAGTACTTCAGGTAATCATTTACTTTTTTTGTTAATAACAAGGATAATAATAATAATAATAATAATAATAATAATAATAATAACAATGATTTATTGACATTCCATCAGGTGGCTCTTCTATTTCAAAATGACTAGAGATATATTAACTTATAAAACAAAGTGTAAAATAGATAAAACATTATATAGTGGAAATATTTAAAATAATTGTGCATATAAGCAACTAAAAATACTGTGAAAGTATGATTTGTTAAACGTAATACCATATAACTACCAGAAAACTATTTACATCTATCAGCCAATCTATCTGCCACTCTTGTCATCGTATATGCTCTGCAAGTGCGATTGAATTCGCTTCTGTTCTTACAAAATCTGACAGTTCGGGATAACGAGTTGCACACCTTAGACGCACTATACTGTCTTATCCGTGCCTGGGATATAGTCTGAACTAAGTTTAAATGTTTCTTTGCACATTTTATATTATCCAAATAACATTAAATGTTTCGAAACTATTGTATTTCTAAACATGCGACAAAATACCAGGTATGCTCTAAAAGTGTACAGGGAGACCTTGAAATAAAAGCATTTGGTAATACTGAAATAATTACTAGACTACTTATCACGCTACAGAAAGGCTAATTTATTGTAAACTAAAATTATGCTGACTTAACCTTTATAAATGCCAGTAACTTGCCGTATTTTAGGTCCAAGTTGTTGAAATATGATCTTTAAGTGTTTCAAGGAACATCGTATCTTTTTACAGAAATGGTGAAGTTGCTGCGGAGTACAGTGGAGGTAGAAGTACGAGCGATTTGGTGAATTTCATGTTGAAGTAAGTGAAAAAAATTTATTGATCACCTCCTTAAGGTACTGGAAAGTTAGTAACCTAAATCGTTCTTACAGGCCTTGAAAGTGCTTGAATTCGAAAATAAAAATTGAAGGCCTTAAATGTGCTTGAATTTGAGATCTAGAGCTTGAAAGGGCATGAGTTTTGTAAGTGCCTCTTTGGCAACTTTCAAGTTGCAAATTACAGTACTTTTATAGAACTGTTAAGAAAGGGAGCGATAATTTATACTTACATGTGTGGTGAATAAAATTTAGAATGTATACGCAAAAGTTTCCAAGAGTATTTCTTGAATTTCTAATACATGGACTTGGAAGTCATTGGAAAGTCCTTGAATTTCAACTTCTGGCGTCCGTACGAACCCTGAGTGAACCTAGCTGATGCGAAGGAAATTTTTACCATACCCTAAATATTTCAAATTTGGCAAGCTAGACTACATGCGCAATTATCTGTCTTTTTGGTTAGTTAGCTGTTTTGCAGACATGCGCATAATTCAGTGACAAGCTGCGTGTTTGGTGAGGTACCAGGCTTGCATACTTATGAAGATTTCTTTATTGTTTTATATGTTAATGTGCATCAGTTGTAATTCAAAAAGTTGAGGTGAAATATGCTGAAGCAGTTACGCTTGTTTGTTTAATGAACCAGTCCCACCGTCGATGCCAAGGCAAACAACCGTGAATCTGCTGCCACAACTCCCCCACCACCTAAGGACATTTCATGGGCTGATGAGAATACAGACGTCCATCACCTGACAGACAGTACATTTGATAACTTCGTTAACTCGCATAATTCAGTTCTGGTCATGTTCTATGCACCATGTGAGTACCTAGTAAATATAGATTTCCGGTTCTGTTCTATTCTCCTTGTAAGTACCAGTTCATCATGTTTTGTGCCAGTAACTAGTACTCAGTTTCTTGTTATGTTCTGGCCACCGTTAGGGATCTTGTTCGTCGTATGCTGTGTCAATAACCGGCTACTTAGTTCTATGATTTTCTATATACCATGTAAGTACCTGGTCGCCGCAATGCGTAATACTGATACTTGAGTTGAAGCCAACATTAAGTGCTACTGATAACCCAGCTCTGTTTTATCAAATACTAATACTGAACATACTTGTGTATAAGCCGAACTCCATGTTTATTTATAAAAGCCAAAACTAAATCCTTTTAGAAATTTGGTTATTTCGACTCATTTCATGGGTTAAACGAAAAACGTTCAGTGGTAGCTTGACATGAGTTAGAGTATTAAATTAAACAAAAGCTCCAGTAACAGCATTCAAGGAAACTAATAAAAAGTTTTCTTATCACATTTATTGCCTAAAGCAGAAGAAAGTTTTCACCAATAAAATGCTGAAATATTCTCAATTATTCGATGAGCAGTCAATTATTGTTTGACGGCTTGAAAAATGAAGCAAAGTAAAGGAGGACGCGAATCTCATCGGGGTGACTTACAAAAGATGTTTATATCGTGGTACAGCCCTAGGTCTGAAGCAAGTGTTGCCTTGAAATTTGATTTGATTTGTTAAAATGATTCCTAGCTTCTGCTTAGTAACTCTGCATGTGTTGGTAAATGGAAAGTTAGCAGGGCTGTTACATTGTTCTTGTAAGTCAAGTCAATTTTTTTGAGTCAAATTTCAAATTCTAAAAGTTAGACTTACAGACGAGTACAAATGGCACATCATCATCATCATCATCATCATCATCATCATTTTAAATAACTATTCTGTTATCCTTTACTTTAGTTTCTCGAATTCAATGTAAGCAAAAACTGAAATATGTTAATAAACTTAATTAGTTGAGGCTGTACAAAAGTATAAGCCTGCGGCTTTTTTTGTCTACTGCCTCACCATTACAAATACACCATTCATATCTTACTATATTGTTTAGTGTATTTAACTATCTGTCTTGGAAAAAACTCATGCCATTGGTTGTTTCAGGTCAGCCGATGGCATTTGTTGATTTCTATTAAACAAATTAACAGTAACCCTATTGTATTATTTATTTGTTTAATGATATAACTGCCAGGGTAAATAATTACATTTTGTATATATTATATCTGTAAATGGTCTATTTAATAACAATAAATGATTGATTGATTAATTAATTGATTGATTAATTGATTGATTGATTGATTGATTGAATAATAATGCCTGTCAATATTGTGCTGTCTTACCATTTTAGCAGCGTTATGACTCCGCACGGTGACCCCAAACAGTTACTAACTCGAATTCATGGTGACTTCGGTTCATAGGGTGTCCGCACTGCAAGAAAATCAAACCTGCTTTTGCTGATGCAGCTAAACAGATCAATGTTGAACGAAAGGTGAGTGACAGCAAAGGTCATAAGGACGTTTGAAAACTGATAATATTCGTTATAAACTTTGCCAATAGTTAAATTGCACTTTATATGAGCATTACTTTCTGGGATTGTTTTGATAGTCAGACCCAGTCCATTTGTAGCTTTTGGTGGGAAACACTTGGTTTTGTTCATTGTCGTGCGACTCCAAATCATCTGATAATGGTGTGTTTCATTAGTTATAGAATGGAGTCACTTTTTCTTTTATGGTAAACGTAATGATGAGATGATAGTTTTCTCCTGTCAAAATGTGTTCAACCCAAAGTTTATATTCCTTATGCTGTAGTTTTTTGTGAGTCAGTTGTGAGTCAGTTCTCTCATTCACAGTATGTTGATTGTCTTCTGTTGCATTGGACAAAGTCATGCGCCATAAGTTCAGTATGCCGTTTTTACCACAACGGCACTGCATATCACAGTTTTATAATCTGATAAAACATAACAAATATTTTTATAAGAACAAATTCCTAAAAAAGGTTCTACAGTAAGATGGCGATTCCCAGGCATGGAGGCTGGCCAGAAAGCTATTTATACACCAGCGTGACCGGTGAAGAGAGGACTCAAACCCGGAACCTCTGGGTTATTATGAGTCAGTGGTTTAAACTGTTCAGTCATGCCGCCTCCCTGAAACCACATGCATTGGATAGGTTCCTGTGTTGCGCTGCAACAAACCGCTTACTAGCACAACAGCTGTTCGTTACGAAGTGAACATAACCTAAGCAAAACCTTGGTTTTAAAAAAATCAGATTGATGCTGAAGATCAATTTTGAAAGTAATCTTTTTTTTATTTTATCTCGTTTTGAAGTAAAGAAAAAGCTAGCAAATATTATTTATAAAACGCTTAATTCGAATTTAAAAAACTGAAAGCTGTCATTTTTCTTAAACTTTGCAAATCATGTCGGATCTTGTGATGTAAGTGGAGGTGTGGTGTATTCTCCTTGTTAATCTGGAATACTGTATTATTCTTACGTTAAAAAGGTTGACGGAGCACTTGCAGCAGTAGATTGCATTCCAAACAAAGAAATCTGCCAGCGGTTTACCGTCAAAGGATATCCTACGCGTAAGTAGACTATAGACCTTATTTTCCAGCATGCATTTCGTTGTCATCAGGTAAAAATTGAAACTTGCTTGCTGGACAAATATCATCCAATACTACAGAAAAAATTTCATAGCCGCTTGAAAACCATTTCATTTGTTTCATTTTAGATTGTTTTTCCTTCAAATTAAATTTGCTTTTCTGCTAGAATGAGGAGTGGAGAGGGATCGATGCTTCGTGGTGAACTGCTTATATTTATCTTCGTGTTCTTCCTGGGTTTAACGTGTTTCTCCGATGTAATTAGGACTATATGTGCACCTGCCCTTGTAAACAGTGTGAGAAGGGTGATTATTGGTTGTTCAACAACAACAACAAAATTAATTTTTCTTGAGCCGGTACCCACTAGTGCTGATCTTTGCACTCAAAAGTGTTGGCATCAGTTTCCAGTGATCTTTTTCCATTACTGGCAGAGGTTTATGATTGTACTACTTATCTTCATGCTCAGGTCCATGTTTCTTGGTTGACTCTCTTAAGGCAACCGTGTCGAGTCGGTTTTATCTCTCATCCGTGCACGAAGTGCAGGATGAGATATTGTGAGGGGACTAAAATGTTACTCTCCATCCGGCTGTTAGCACGGCTTTTAGGACTGGGGCGAGCATCTTTAAATATGCAGCGATCAAAAATGGCGGATTTCTCTCAGGCTTTGCATTGTGCTTTGTGTGAGTAAAGTCTTATCTACAGTTATTGAATTTAAAGTCTGGCTATGGAATCAAATTAGAGCCACAGATTATTTTCCAGCTTTAATGCTACCTGAGGCTTAATCCGGCAAACTCAAAGATTTTTGTCAACATTCGAACCTTCATTTCTCAGACTCAGGCCAGTATTTTTAAATTTATACCAAACATTTGAAGATGATAAATGACTTAATCCACGGATGAGATGGCTCACAAGCAGCCCTTTGATTTGTCCTGTTGCTGTGCCAATTTGTAGCAGCCGCTCAAAATGTGCTAAACACTTCCGGAAGTCTGACCACAAAGTCTAAAAATGAGAGATTCAACAGTGTGCTTGTCTTTGTTCTACTTGACAGTGTTGAGTTACCAGGCTTGTTTTTGTGAAGCACACATCGTTTCCTCTGTCTCCTTTTTCGGAAACCCATTTCTCAATCATCATCACAATTAATCAGCTACAAACTCTTCAGTAACTGGTTTTCTTCGCGACACACTCCTATTTGCTTATCAATTCCTTTCCACCCTCATTCCTCCGCAAGTACAGCTTAGGCACGCTGCTCCTGGTGTGGTCTCCATTCACTGTAAAGATCGTCCATGTCCTGCGATCCAAGTTTATCAACTTCACTCTTGTCTATCCAACAATCCCTCGCAAAGTTATCATCTTTAAGTTTCCACTATTAAACCTGGACTGGTACAGCTTCTTCGCTCGCTGAATACACTCTTGTATACTCCACAGTGGCTGTGACAGTAACCTTTATTGCGATTGCAAATACAACTATAATTACGATTAAGATTATGATTATAATTAAAATTGCGATTAAGATTGTGATTATGATTATGATTATGATTATGATTATGATTATGATTATGATTATGATTATGGTTATGGTTATGGTTATGGTTATGGTTATGGTTATGGTTATGGTTATGGTTATGGTTATGATTATGATTACACAAGTAATGGAGGCTTGTTTAACTGTTCTGAAAATTAAATACTGTACTAACGTTTTCTTTCATACTTCCTTCCTGGACTCCTGCATTACAGTAAAGTATTTCAAGTAAGTACGTCGTGTTGCGTCATATATGTTGTTACCAGAAGGTACCAGAAGGTCGTGGATTCAATTCCCGTCAGATTGCTTTCCGAGAAACCTTTTTTCAAGCTACATTTATATGCAGATGACTTCAGCCTAGTGGCTTTAGAGCTTCAAACTTTTCTTTTTTTTATATTTTTTATACTTTTGCTTTTCGCAACTCGTTGCCACAAGTTTTCTTTGGTCGTGTTCTATTGGGATCAACTGTTTCAACCTAAACCGGTTTTGGTTGATTTAGTTGAAATTCCCAGTAGAACACTTTTCCAACCATTTTTGGTTAACTACACGATTAACCCTGGGTATAGTCATCACCAGTCTCTTTTGAGGTTGGAGGAGACAAAACAAAATGGTGGGAATATCAGAGGGAGTGAGCCCATGAAGTCAACGGTTGCTGCCCATCGATTCCAACCATTTCAACTTTCCTCAGAGGTGGTTGTAATAGTTGTTCAACCGGACCACCCAAATACGGTTTTTTCCAATAGAACACAAAAAAAAAACGCAACCAACTCAACCAACCGCAAATTGGTTGATCCCAATAGAACATGTCCTAAGTACTATATGTACTTGACATTTACATGTGTGATGGAAATATGATAAATTATCCTAGAAACGTTCTGGAGATGTTCTTGACTCTTATTTGCAACGTTTTGTAGAAACCCTTGTACTGCCAATAAATCTTTGCTGTCATCTGCTATGGAGTCATAGTCTATTGATCTTTGAGGTCAATTTGTAAAATCAAATGTAGATGAGTAAGATCAGATGGTTGTAGATGTTTTAGGTCCTTATAGTGAGCTGAAGGATTTTCAACAAGAGAGTAGATGGGAAAGTACTGCATAACCCTTCTTCATTTTAGATATGCAATACTGTAGCTAAACTTGTTCACAGATAATTTTCAGTTTTATTGAAAATATATTTGTTTTGAAAGGACAATTTTTATTTAAAAATATACTGAACTAAATTTTGATTAATCATTGATTCCATGTTTGGCATTTTGTCGCCACCCCACCCCTCCTGCAAACTGCCTTCTTTTTCTATAGTCTCTACACAAATTCAAAATAGATCTATTGTTGCTCCAACTGGGTCTTAAAAGACCCTTTCTGATTTCAAACTTTAAGTTAGTCTCTAGAGGTCAAGTTTTGAGCTGTATTAATATTTTTTGTTGTCAGGGGGGACAGATGACTGGCAGTTTAACTACGAACCCTGGCACCCCAAAAAGTGTCAGGTGCCAGATTGTCAATCACCTAATAACACAGCACGGAAGATTTGCTTAGATGTCACATTTGCTTCTGCGCACTGTTCAATGCCTCCCCCTGTCTTCTTGTGTAACAGGTAAAAATAAAAATTTTATAGAAATCTTGAAACCATTGAGGCAATATTTTGTGCAACTTGTCACGCAATACCATTGCAAGACGAACTCATCTGCTCATGCCATTGAAGTATGTAACATCCTGAAAGCTAAATCCTCTTACGAACCTAAGTGTCCCATTGGAGCCGGTGCTTATCTCCGGTTTCTGAAGTGTTAAGCAGATGAGATTCATTAACTCCCCCTGGACGGGACACTAATCCGTCGCAGGTTAGCCCCCAGCAGAAGCTGGTACTCATTTTACCGACCTCGTAAGGATGGCAACACCCTGTGCAATGGCTAAAATCGTAATGATTTCAGTTATAAACTTCAAGTTGCATGAGCCATTGGACAGTGTAACACACCTTTTGCAACGATCTTTAGTCAACTACTTTTTGTTTGAAGTAAAATGAAGATGATTGTTGTATGAATGTTTGCTTTGGTATGTTGTTTGATAGATAGATTGATAGATGGTTCACTAAACATATTTTTACAAAGCAGTCAGACTAAACGAATTGCTTAAAAGTGTACAACATTACGATAGTTTTAAGACTAATAAAATATTGCAAGAATAACTAGTAATAGATATCTGAAATATTATTCTGATCGCTTCCTTTCTTTTGCTTACACGTTTTTTTAATATAAGAAACAGAATTCGAGATTGGCCAGGATGTTTCTTAGTTTTTCATTTTCTCAGCCTAAAATGTTTGGTAGCTTTTTCTTAAAATTTCATTGATCAAAGAGTGATCTGGTCGTTTGAAAACCTTGAGGGGTTTCCAGGTGCAGTTTAAATGTCAATTTATAAATTGCACTGTTCACTTTGCACGTTTGAACGCTTCTCTACTCCGAAACATCGAAACATCTGGAACTCAAATTAAATAATCAAAATGTTCCAGGATCATGCTTAAACGTGTGCAGATCTAATTGCACCTACCAATGTATGTTTAACCGACAAGATTGTAAACTGTTTTAGGGATGATCCTGTAGTTTCGTTTTCTGAAAGTTTATTGCAAACTACATTACACTTTCATTTTCTATATTAACTGTCCCAGCTACTATAAGCCTGCCAGTGTTTCTTAAAAGTTTCTTAATTTTCAGCAAATCTCAGTGTCATGTTTCTTATATATGCATGTTTATATAAAAGAAAACGTATATTTGTTACTGAAACATATCCGTTCTAAGTTCTAATTCGTAAATGTGTTCTTGCAGATGTGCTGTGCAAGTTGATGCAGAAGCAGTTGATGAAGGACTCGTCACTGACATTGTGGAAGCAGTACAAGCCGTTTCAGTTACTTGTGACAATGAGATGTGCAGGAGTTCTAATAAATCTTGTGTCTCGCTATGTTTCGCACACAACTGCATCAGAGACTACAGGTAAACTGTAACGAGTATTTAACATTAAAAAAACACTAATAATAAGACCTTGAGGATTATTGGATTGCAAGTCCAGAAGTCACATCGCCCTCTTTTCATTTACTCCATTTAAGTTCACCTTATAATCTTTATTTAAAGCAATATAGTTTTTAAAGAGCAGGCATAGCACATTAGGGAAGTGAACAGCATATTGTGGTGGAAGCCCCTTGTTCGATTCTGAATGATTTGAACGCTGGTGATCTATGTTGCCCAATCATTAAATCAGTATCGGTAAAAAAGGGAACAGTGACAGGGAAGAGGGCAAAGGATGAACTTTGGTACTCCATTAATCCCAGCTTCATAATAACGAGCTCATGTAACTATCTTCGTTAAATTGATTTAAGGTTACTTTTCCATTTATCTCACAATTTCATTCTCATGCAGGTACCACCCATTGGCCCTCTGTGGAGAGTGCGACTCTCTTGCTCATGGAGACGGTGATGAAGCAGATAAACACGTTGTGCAATTACGTTACCCAGATCCCTGGGGTATGGAAAGTCTGCAACAGTGTTATCTGACAGAGGCAGTAGTTAGGCTGCTTCAAGAAGCCAAACCAGCCCAGAGCACCAGATATCAAGATATGGGGTAATTTGAAGATGTGTATTTTTGGGAAAGCAGAAAATTAGTTTTCGAGTAAAAATATCAAAATGAGATTTTTCACTGTAGGTAGTTGTAAATAGAAGCAAACATAACTTTCTTTTTTTTATCAAAATTCTGTTTCTGTAACTTGATGATAACGATGATGATGATGATGGTGATGATGATGATGATGAAGAAGAAGATGACGAAGAAGAAGACGAAGAATAAGATGATGATTGATGGTGGATATGACGATGGTGGTGGTGATGATGATGGTGTGGTGGTGATGATGATGAGTGATGGTGGATATTACAATGGTGGTGGTGGTGATGGTGGTGATGATGATAATAATGATGATGTGGTGATGATGATTTATGGTGGATATGATGGTGGTGGTGTAGTGGGATGAAGGTAGTGGTGGTGGTAATGGTGGTGGTGGTGATGATGGTGGTGGTAATGATAATGATGGTGTGGTGGTGATGATGATGATGATTGATAGTGGATATGACGATGGTGGTGGTGGTGATTATGGTGGGATGGTGGTGGTGATGATGGTGGTGGTGGTGGTGATGATAATGATGGTGTGGTGGTGATGATGATGATGGTGTTGGTGATGTTGATTGTGATCATGATGGTGTTGGTGATTGTGGTAGTGGTGATGATGATGATGATGATGATGATTATAATGATTGCTGGTTACCAATCCAAAGAATGTTGGTTTAGACATATCCACTCAATCCGTCTTAAATCTAAACTGCTGGACTGAGAGACAAGATTAAGACTTCTATGGAGATCCTTTGTTCCTAGGAATAATGTCAATGAATTGGCTGTAGTTATTCAGGGTTCGTAAAACTGGGAAAATCTATACGTAAATGCAGAAAGGTCTCTTTACATTGGTTGCAAATTGCTCTCTCCAGATTGGGGGAGGGGGAGGGCTACATCTTTGGTTTTAAACACAGTTGGCTTATTTTATAAGCCGGATTTTACATTATATGAGTCACTCCAGGCCAACTTAACCAGGCTTCCCAGATGACCATCTCAGATTTTATGAAGAAGCCAAAAAAGGGTGTGGTTATCAAATTTCAATGTGCTATCATTCAAAAACTATTTGGAGTTTTCAATTGAAATCTGGGAATTTTTTTTATTGACTCCAAGAAGCACATTTAGGTATTTTATTTAATAAAATCTGAGATGGTCACCTGGGGAGATTTTTTAACTTTGGCTGAGTTGCCATGGAATGACCCGTAAGAGGCTTTTTTGTTAAAGCTAATAACTTGATTAGGAAGTTTACTGAAATATTTCATCCAATTTTGAAGCTGCAGAACGAGCTAAAAAATATTTCGGACTTTTCACTTGTTTTTGCTGATAAAAATGTAGTAGGTTAACGTTTTTCAGGTATTACCCAGTTAGTTTCTGGCTTAGACAATGTTGCAATTAGCTTCTTTCTGCATTCCATGTCACTGGCCTGTCTGTTCTTGTACGAACCATTACTTAGACCTTAAAATAAGAAAGAAGAAAAAAAGTCCTTTCTATTAATATGTAAAAAATAAATTCTTAGACTTAAAATTGCCTTTTTTCTGATCTGTAATATGGTTGAATCTCTCAGACTTGATATAGATCTAAAGATGCAGTTGCCGGAGTTCGACGATGAAGTGGATAATGATGTCAACAACCGCCGCATGCTGAGTCGTTTTAGTGTTTATCTTTTGATTGGTGCTTGTGATGGCCCAAGTGTTTGTCAGTCACACGAGAGACTAGGACGATTAGTTTCCATGGTGATGGACTGGATGGATGCTGTATCGTCCTTAAAAAGAGACTACGTTGGAGAGTTACTGAAGACCCTTGCTAATAAACACGTCAAGCGCTGGTTGATTGAGGTGCGAGAGAACAAAATGGCCTTATTTTGTGCATGTCTCTCGCCATCCCCACCAAACTATGTAAGAGTTGCTGGGTATTGGAATATGCTGATGAATACCGTGAGGCAACATATGGAAGGCCTCCACAGACTCTGCCGTTGTATATCATACGATTTAATAAACACTGAGGTATGTATATATGATAATTTTAGGTAATACTATCATAGCATATTAACAGGTGAATAGCCACTTATAGACGTGGATATACTGTCAATAAATCTATATTATTATTACTGTATTATTATTGTTGTTATTGTTGTTGTTGTTGTTGTTGTTGTTGTCATTATTATGATGATGATGATGATGATGCACACTTCTCTGTTACTCATTTTTTTGGTTTTGTACTCCTAGTTTTCCCAACCAATTTTTATCTGTTGAGGACGTTAAACAATCTTTTAGCATTGCAGTAATATTAACAAGAAAAACTTACCTGCTCGTTTGTTTCTTGTCAGAGCTGTTCTGTTTACAGCAGTAAGTTCATTCCTTTCGTGTCTTTGGTGTTAGTCTGCATGTTGACACTAGGATATGTTCATTTGTATCTCTGTAGGTGTGGGAGAACATTATGCCTCTGTGGATGGAAGCAATCAAGTCTGATGTTCCTCCTGAGGATCTAGGAAAATTCAAAACCCTTTTGTGGTAAGTTGGGACTGAGCGAATTTCCATCTCTTTAGTCCAAGGTAGCTTTGATCTACCCATCTTAAATTTGTCGTAGCAGATCAGGTTATATGCAAAGCAGCTGTTTTCTTATGTAAATGTTGTAGCTTGGAATAAATACCGTGAAAGAAACGTTTTGTTATCTCAAGCTTATTTTTCTCGGAAGAAAAAACTTCTGAGTCCCTAACGGGAATCGAACCCATGACCCTTTGATTACCGGTCAGACGCTCTAACCATTGAGCTACAGGAACTCACGTGGGGAATGGGTCATTTAACTTGGTTCTTGTAGATGACACACCGGGTATAACTTATCGATACGTATGTATACTATGTAATAATTTTTTAGTTTAAACAAAACCTTCTGCAGAGTATCGGGACAAACCTTTTTTTCGCTTTTAGATACCTGTGTGTTCAGATAAAATTAATTTTACTGAAATTTTTGAAGAAGCTAGGAAAAGGAAATGTTTTTGTATAGGTAAAATGAAGTGATATTTTTCTGATATCCGAGTTTCTATCATTTTTTTCATTCATCGTTTGTTCATTTAAGTCTGAAAACTGAAATTTCCTTTAGCTGGTTTGATCTTCATCAAAGACAACTTTAACAAATGCGAACCTCTTTTTTCATCTGCAGCAATCTGTTCGACCCAGTGCTTTCACCATTTAGATTTTCACGAGAGAATACTCTTGGATTCGTTAAACGCGCTCTCGAGTCCGCTCTTCCAAAGCAGCTGTTCATGGCATTGAGTTGGCTTCAGGTGAGATATTAGTGCTAAACGCTCAATTCCATCTCCCAAATTCTGTTTACCTTTTAAGTTTATATAGTATAATTTTGTATCTAGCATAGCATAGCATAACATAGCCTAGTATAGTATAGTACAGTATATGATATATACTATATTCAAATCTCTAGATCCGCCACTGCTTAGTAAAGCATTGCTTATCTGTAGACAGTTTAAGATACTTATTTACTGAAAAACAAATACGAAATTTAGGGATAAACAGATTGGATGCATTTGCTATTCACATCAGATAAAATTGTCGCCTTGAACTTTTTCAGTGTTATCAAATGCTTGGAGTAAATTTATTCTTGATTTGGAATTTTCCATCTTCTGCTTCCTTATGTAACGTTTTAGTTGCAGAGTTTTTATTAAGCTTTACTAAACAATATCAGTTTAATTTCTTCGGATATCTTTTCATGCTTTTGTTTTTTTCATTTTAAGAAGTTACGAAAATACAATCGAGTATGACAAAAATTGATTTTTCAGAATGCTCTTGACTTTCAAATGCCGCAGCAGAAACGAGTTTAGTTTATAGACCTTATATATGCATAACTGGCGGCGATTTTTTAAATATTCTTTTGTATTCCTTCAAATTATCCCCACTCGCCTCGTTTGGGGCAACATTTTTTTTTAACTCAAGAACAAGGCTAATGAAGCTAATTTGAATGTGCGCAAAAGAATACTAAAATCGCCGCCATTTATGAATAAGGTTTATATTACGGATTTAACCGATATATCTTTTGAGGAAATTTGAGATAATTTTTGTGTTGTGATCGAGCATACCTGGTGCGGGAAACACTGATGTTCTTGGATAAAAACATTACTAAATTTCTTAAAGTCATTACATGTTTTGTCCTATGTTCGCTGCTAGTTTTAATTAAGAATTATCCCCCGAAGTGGAGGTGACTAGTGGTGGATATTTACGGAGACGCGAAGCGGCGTTAACTTTATTTTAACTTAACTTTATTTTGAACAATGAAACGCCACATTTTATGGCTTTTTTGTGTTTTATGGGGGTTCCCCCTTCGTTTATTTTCAGAGTTTTGTCTTCCGAAATAAAGGCGAAACAGGGACACGCATGCCATTTATTTCTATTTTCACGGATTTTTCACGGATGAGTGACCGAGGTGAATAGTGCAGGATATTCTGTGTTTGATGAACCAGTCAGAGTGCGCAAAAAGTGCTATTCACCTGTTTGGTTAATACTAACTACACTTATTTTTGTTTAACAGATTATATCTCAGCTGAACCTGGTGGTTAAACCTCACGTGCTCCTAACAATGTTCATCCACTGTGTTAAGACATACACCGAGTGTAGTGAGGGTATTTCTACCATGTTTCCCTTCCCAGTCTACACAGGCATTGAACCACTGTCACCGACTATGGAATCACCTCCCACCTCAGCCACGAATGTGTCTGGAGACCTGAAGGAGCTCAGCTCTACTGTGTCCTGCTTCATCATGATGTTAGATTTGTTGGTTAAACAGGTAAGAAGTGAAGAATCTGGTTAACGTTTCAGTTCAAACTTGGTTCAGTTTTCGTAGTACATGGAGCTACAATCAGAATTCATACGGTTCCTGGAAAATTCAAAATTCAAAATCCATGTCTAGAAATCCCGGAAAATTAGTATCAGTCCTGGAAGGTCCTGGAAAATAAGTTTTTATCGCACATTTTCGACTTTCTTGGGGACACAAATAAATGCGAAAAAATTGTAATCACTGCAAAATTTACCTTTTATTCTATTCTTCCTGACAATGCTGTTTGACTCATTGAAATGCTGTTTTGTTTAGATTTTTAAATCTTTTCTAGTTTTCCAGGTACTTGATTTTTGTAAATGTGGTCCTGGAAAGCCCTGGAATTTTCTTTTACCATCAGTGTACGAACCGTGTACAACGGTATCTTGACGAAGTTGCTTGGTAAAATCAACTAAAGTTTGACAGAGTAATATGATGTGTAAATAAATATCGAAAGGAGCTGAAGGTTTTGAGCAATCGCCCATCATCAGATCATTGTGATCACAATGGTCAAGTGTTTAAAATGTGTCTCAAATCTTCAGCTTATTTTATTCCATAGCATATCTTATAATTCTGTTATCCTTGAGTTGCTTATACCATCCGTATTTCTCACCTTTTGTTGCATATTAGAGTTAAAATTGTTTCCAATAGTAATATTGAACCTACAGTAGATATGATGCAATTTCTAAAGATTTATATAACGCGATTTGTATAACTGCAATTTCGCATTCTATACTGTTTTTACTTTGACTAGAAAAGTCAGGCCGTCAAATTGCATTAAACGTAGGATCTGATAGGAATGTTCAGTACACTTGTTTTTGCTAGTCTTATGGCTGATGTCGATTTTACCAATAATTCATGATATTTTGGTATGGTGGAAATATAGCTAACTTAGTCTATTGATGTTATCGAGAACTGAACAGTTGCGGTGAAAAGAGCTTGAATGTTTTGTTTAGATCTCCATTCAGTTCCAGCGTGAAGGGCGTGTATTAAAAGCTATGGAGCGAGAAGACATTAAACGACTTCTGAAGCTTATGTTGGAGACTCCCTGGGGAGTCGATCATGGAAACCATACAGAAGTCTGTGCAGGATGCGACATGATCAATCTCTGGTTCAAGTTAGCCTTCGTTCTTCTTGATGCAGTCTTCCCTCAAGGATCGACCAGTTTTGTCGAGGAGGATACGCTGAATGCAGTTGCCTATGGAGCTCTTGTCCGTAGCAATCAGGCTAGTCGTACTGCTTCATTCAAGAGTACAGGTGAACATCTTGTATTATATATTCTCATCTGTAAATAAAATATTGAAAAGAGATGAAGTTTATCTTCAAACCAGGTTGGCTTACGCCTCGCACCTCGCCGACCTGGAATCAAATCCTGGTCTTTGCACATGGGCAAAGATATAGTTGGTGCCAATCTGACTCCAAACCAGGTTGGCTCACGCCTCGCACCTCGCCGACCTGGAATCAAATCCTGGTCTTTGCACATGGGCAAAGATATAGTTGGTGCCAATCTGACTCCAAGGGCTTTTCTCAGGGTACTCCGATTTTCATACCTCTGCAAAATTGACTCCCAGCTAATTACAACTGGTGTGATAGGTTATAGGGGTAGGTTATCCAGTTACCATATCCCTGTCACACCGTTCCTAAAACTCTTCATGATAAATGAAATAAAAAAGAGTTATGTAGTTGAACTTAAAATAGCTCTTTTAACATGAGAATGTAACTATATTTTAAAAACACAGTAGTATAACTGTTTTTTCATTACGTAGTCACAAAGTGAATATACGTATCTGTCTGCCTTTCCGCTTGCCTGCATGTCTGTCTACCTTCTACCATTTTATTTGTCAGTCTATCTATTTTACTCAGTTTGATGTTGTTTAGTACGAATTTAGACAAAGGTCGTCTTTATTATCACCTTTAGAGAGGTAAGTCATGTCAAGGGCCACTTCTCCAAAGATAATGATAATAAGAAGAACAAGAAAAACACAAGAAGAACAATAGTACTAAGAATAATACTAAGAATCATCATTTTTCATGATACGAAAATCTTGTGAATAAAACTATACCAAGTACATTAAACGTCTCCTTTTCTTCTAGAGTCACGTGTTAGCAGGCAAACAGAAACCATTGATGAAGAAGTGTTTTCAGAGGAACCTCAGAGGTCCATCTCAATTGCTGACTCATCCGCAGGGGGTATCCCGGATATTTCAGTGCCGGAATTAGAGGGAATCACCAGCCAGCCTGATACACCTTCTGACGCCACAGATTTGCCCATGCCATTCGCTAGCCTGCAAAGTATGACTGGTAGTATTGGGTCATGGAGAAGTGGAGCAAGTTTGAGTAGTTGGAACACAGTTTTTGAGAACTATCCCCAACTACAGTTGCTGATGGGGTTGCTTAAGGTAAGAAGGGTGATTTCCTTACGTGTTTATACAGTAATCACCGCACTCTAGACAGAAGTAGTAGAGCCGGATTGAGACTGTTTGTGGAAACTATACAACAACAACAACAACAACAACAATTCTTTATTTACCCATAATTATAATATTTTTACACTTTAAATAAACACAATAAAAATAGAATAAAGGTAATGGCCCTAACAAATAACTTAAAAGCTAAAGATCGGTTAGGGCCATACCAAGAACGGGAGCTCTTGCATATGCAAGGCGGATACTTCTTAGAAGAAGAGATAAAATTATGTATTTACCCGTCTGTATTGTAGGAGCGTAAGGTGTATACAACAATAAACATGTGAAAAAAAACAGCCTTATTGTTTATTCCTCTACAAAAGAACAAGAGAGCCCAAAGTAACATTTTCTGTTTTCGTACCACCTTGTTTTCGATAATTTTGTATTAAACAAAGATGACATGGAGATGCGAATTGCATCTTCACATATTGAAAACCTCTCACTCTTTCACTGCAGTCATGCACATTTAGGAGATCTTTTCAACGCTCAAAGATAAATTTTGTATGTCTACTCCCCAATGTAATATCTTCTGGACCCTTAAAATCCTGGAAACCTTAAGATTTTTTTGAGGCCCTGGAAACCTCAGGAAAAGCCCAAAAAATTTTCGTCTAAATCCTGAAAAGTCTCAAAAAACTATAGTTCAAAAACTAATCTCACAAAATAATCCATGTTGTGTGCATTACGATCAAAATTGGCCACTCTCTCTTAATTTTTATAAAATAGTGATTTAAACCATGTTGTAAAAGTAATTGTTTGTGTGAGTTAAAAAATCCCAGGAAAAACGCCTGGAAAACTTTGGATTTTCCAACCTGTGGAGTTTTACCAACCCTGTTCTATATATTTAACCAGTTTTCTTCTTTGGCTTTAGGAGTTGCCAAAACAAGAGGATCATAACGTTCAGTTGAATATTTTGAAGTGTCTGAAAGTACTTGTCCTCCGTGGGGATTATTTACGTGTGGGTTTGATGGCTGATGTTGATTTCCTGGCGTACCTTCAGGAGGTGTTCTTCATACCAAAGTATGTTTCATAGTACTTCAAACCGATGTTTTTATGTTTTTGTTTGATTTTGATATTTTACCTTCAAGAGACATTTTTCTTTATCCCAAAGTAAAAAGTAGTAATTAAATAGTTCAAATTGGAAGTGATTGTTTTAAATTAATGGTTTAATTTGATTTACAAAGTTACCTTCATCAAGTGTTAGCGATATTCCATTTTAAATGAGATCAATAGTTTTTCGGTAATACCACAAACACTAAAGAATAAGAATAAGAATTAAAAGAGCCAATCTAATGTTTGTTTCTTGATGCTGATTACTTTAAAAGCTCATAAATTATGCCACATTTAGTGTTTCTTGTTAGAAGAGAGTCTAATTAACAGATATAAACGTTCTGTTTTAGTTTATGGGCTCTGTTGCAAGCAGAACATTCGGAATTGTCAAACCTTTGTGTGCAAGTTCTCTTGCATAACATCTGTCTTCCATTTGGCGCCGAGAAACTTTGTGACGAGGTAGAAAAGGCAATTACCGATGACGATTGGCGTGAGAGGTTTGCTGCTGTCGAGAAGATTACAGTGTTGGCCAGATTCCTTAGTAAAGAAAACGTAAAGACAACCAGCATGGCGATGTCTGCTTTGGCCCACTGTTTTACCTATCTTGTTGGCGCCGTAGAAGATGTGTGTGCTCCAGGTAATCTATCGTTTTCTCAGTAGCCAAAGATAATAGCTCTCAATCAATCAATCAATCAATCAATCAATCAATTAATCAATCAATCAGTATTTATTTAAAACCATCAGAATAATATAAAATATTACAAGCGTGGCCATATTAGTTTCTTTTTTGTACAGTTTTGAAATTGAAACAACGGTACTTATATTACAGATATTTCTCAAACTTATTAATTATTCATGCAGCTCTTACCCAACCAGAGCATCTTATTCTGGTCAGGTGGATGGATTTAGAAACCCAATGAAAAAC
>JAOEJH020378650.1:0-12529 GCA_025448215.2 Palythoa grandis
AGTATTAGAATAAACAAAATTCCTACAAAATCCCTCATAAACTCTAAGAAAGAGTGGAATTATTTTCAACTACCCCGTGCAGTCATTGAGGAAAAAGATACGTAATTTATATGTGGTCTGACATGAATTACCAGAACAGGTTGGATCATTTCATGTGTCTTACATCGAGTGCATAGTTGGATACAAAATGGCGGACTTTGCCTGAAGAGGCTGTGAATCAGCGGAAAATTTTGCAAACGTGTAGATTTTTATTATTTGTTTTGAAATCGAATATCTATTCACATTTACAAAGAGTTTAACTGATTTTATCCGTAAAAAGAGTTTTTATAGACAATTATTATAGATGTCTACTAAACGTGTGGTTTTATCGAACTCTTTTATTGCCTCAACAAAGAGACTTGCCTATGAATTGACATAGCCACCGTCTGCTTAAAGTATACTTTCAGTGTGACCTCTGATTTTAGATAAAGCTCCAGCACCCGCCCGAAGCACGTTCAAAACTTTATACGGGCCGACTTCTGCTTCAGACTGCTTCAAGTAAGGTCGAAACCACGCTTGGTGCTTGCTATGCAAACAAAACGTGACAGATCTGTCAATCAGATGGACTTAACGAGATAATGCATTCATAATGCAGTCATTATTGAAGCTGGCAACAGATAAATTTGCTGTCGCCTACGAATCTGCATTGTGTTTAGCATAGCAAACCTTAGAATACGTCTCTTTAACATCTGACACTCTAATGACAGCTCATCATTTGTTAACGCGTGTTCAGTCAAGCATGACGAAAGTAAACGTTCCGAAAAATCGTGCTAGGTATGACTCGGGGGTTCAAGTGTGACCACAGCCTAAATCTAATGCCTTAAGAGGTCTCAAGTTTATCAGGTGCGGTTGAGGTTAGCTGAAAATGAGTTTTTTGAATCATGAGAGTTCGTTTTCTAATCTGTTCTTGATGGATTACGACTGCATGCAGCTTAGTTTCTGCTTGAGTCCATTTTGATTGCCAAACTTGATTCAAATATCATAAAATTAATTTGCTCACAAATTACCATGAAGCAACTAATCGTTACACAGAGTGGTATAAGTTGACTTGTTTTCTTACTTCAGTTCACGCACGAGTCTACGTAAGTCAACCGTTCACTAGGGGCTTGATCAGACATCAAAAAAACGTCACCATTAACTGTTACGGTAACGGTTACCCCAAGCCTACGGTTCAATGGATGCTGAACAACACTTTGATTCCAATCTTAAAATCTGTTTCTGAAGTCGAAACGAAAAGCGTTGTCCAAGTGATAACTGGAATCAGCTCGCCCCTACAGAATGTTACAGCTCGTTTATTCTTACGAACTGCTGGAGTAACGTACAACGAGGCAGGAAACTACACGTGTCTAGCAAACAACACCATCAAGGGCAACGTGTCTTTATCAACTCAGAACCTCGAAATCCTTTGTAAGTTTAAATATAATGATAATTTGTACTTCAACTCTTTTTTAGGGTAATATTGTCTCATATTATTCAACATAAAAATTACAGATTTTGCAGGATATTAATGCAGGCCAGCTGTGCTTATGTCTGCAAAATTGATTGATTATTCATCATGATTTTGGGAAATTTGCATGCTTATCAAATTTATTTTTAAACTTTGTTCTAGCACCATTCAGACTAAAACAAAACTCTTTTTTTTTTCACACTGAAAAGTAGTTTGTTTGTTTATCGAAGCTGCTATAGCCGTCTTGATTCTACATATTAAGCATTTGTAAGTAAGATTGGTGTGCTCTCTTAGCGAAAAAGAAAAACTTTAGTAACATTTTCGGAAGGATCCGAGGGAAACATTGAATGGGACATTTAGTCCCTTTACGGGCATTGTTTCCCATGCCAGATGTCCATCATGCAGAGGGAGGAAACTGTAGTATCAGAAGAAAAGCCCTTGGACTTAGATTGAGATCAATAAACTTCAGCCACGTACAGAGCTCAGGAGGGGAAGGCGCGAGTGATGACAGCTACGCCAACCTGACTCACATCATCTTCGTTACGTCCTATGGCAATAACTGGCGTATAGAAAAAAACGGTAACGCGGGGTAATTAGCCAAAAATAATAAAGACGAATTATTATTCAATTCTAGAACATATATAATATCGATGGTGTCAATGAAGCTTATTATTCTTTGTCATTTAGTTAAGCCGCAGTTTACGGAGCAGCCATCAAATGTAACAGTTCTTTCTGGGAACAATGCTAGTTTTTCATGTAAGACAACTGGATATCCAAAGCCAACGATTGGATGGAGTTTTAATGGTGGGGAGTTACCTCAACACAAAGTTAGTGATGATGGAACACTCACTGTACTGTTTGCTGATAACAGTGTAGAGTACGAAGGTGGCTACACCTGCACAGCTTCCAGTAGGGCTGGGATAAAGTTGACCACAGCTTGGCTAACGGTTGATGGTAAGAAATAGTCATATCGATATATGAAGAATGTAATTAAGACTCACTCGGTATTTCGCAATGTTGAAATGACGAAGTGAAGCACTTCTACGCATCACTTGTTGCTATCATAAAGATCGTAGTATTTTACGATTGCAAAGTTGATAACTATTTAACCTTAAACAATTTTACCAGTTTTCTAAATTTCTTTGTAACCTTTATTTTCAAAAACGTTATAATAATGACTGACTGAGATTGTGACTGTCGTCTTCTACTGACGTTGATAATATGAGATGGAGGTTTATGGACAAAGTCAGTTATTTTTCTAGCAGTTCAAATTTTTCCCCTGAATATGTTCATTAATCGGACAGGTATTATAACAGTCAAACGGTTGCTATTAGAGTTTATATAATAACCCATGTTATTCTCCCATTTTGATTGGTTCTCGCCTATGATCTATTAGAGAACAGACGCACGATTGACGTCACCATTAGAAAGTTTAATTCTTTATTATTTAAAACAAATAGCTTTCGTGTTGCCGTGTGTCTGTTCAGTAATAAATCACAGGGGACGTCAAAATGTGGTAAGAACATCAGTCATCGCCTCGTGTGCCACTTTTTGTCCTTACCACAGTTTGACGTCATCTGTGATCTATTACTGAACAAACGCACGGCAACATGGAATTTATTTGTTAAATACATCATAGAGTGTTACGGCAGTAGTCGTGTATTTATTGAGACAGAACACGGTTATTTTAAAATCTACTAAAGCTTTAGGTAAATCTGTAATATTAGTAAAAACCCTACCCCGAGCTGAAGTGCTTAATAATTACTGTAGCATTTCTCAGTTTCTGTAGTGCTAAGCAGATTATAGTCTTTGGCTCCTGGTTGGAACACTGACCCATCATAGGCTACCCTATAGTCTTTGGCTCCTGGTTGGAACACTGACCCATCATAGGCTACCCTATAGTCTTTGGCTCCTGGTTGGAACACTGACCCATCATAGGCTACCCTCCAGCAGAAGCTGGTACCCATTCATACAGTTCAGTCGACTGGCAACGGTCAGATAAAATGTCTTGCTCAGGGAAGCGATACATTGTTTTAGTTGGGATTTGAACTCACGATCTGAAACGCTGAGCTTTCTGCCTCACGAAGAGGTTTGCTCAGCTTATTCTTCACTGAAAATTTTGCCTTTCGAGGCATTGAGACAAGTATTTGTATAGCGCCGCCTGGTTAGCCTAGTTGGTAAGGTGCCAGTCTACCGTGTGGGAGGTTCGGGATCGAGTCCCGGCCGGACCTTCAGTCAGGGTCTTAAAATAATTGAGGAGAATGTGCTGCCTTTGCTCTAACGTCTGCAAATGGTTAGATCTTTGCGTCTTCTCGGATAAGGACGTTAAACCGTAGGTCCAGTCTCTCGACACTCAATCGGGAGACTTAAAAGAACCCACACGCTTATTGAAAAGAGTAGGGTAGTGATCCCGATGTTGTGGTGTGTATGTTTCACTGAGGGCATTTCTTAATGTTTCAAATACATGTGAGCCGCTGTAGCGGACTATGTAAGACCCTCAACTACTGAACCCTTTATTTACTTGTATCATGGCAATGAAAAGCCCCTTTCGGGGAGTTGTCATTAAGCATTGTATTGTATACAATGATATTTAGATACGAGATGCACAAGAGCGCGTCTTGCCAGACATTTGATTCTGGACTAAGTCTCCGTGCTATCCGGTCGGTCAACGCGTCGCCGCTCACCACTTGTTATTTACTTTTAGTTCCGCCTAAGAATTTATCAACAACTGCCAATTATTCTTTGTTGATAAGCGAGAAGTTAGAGCTGAAATGCGAGGCAACTGGAGACCCACAGCCATCTGTTTTCTGGATGAAAGACGGTGTACAAAAATCCAATAGCTCCATGTTAACCATTGAGAATGTTGATTTTGATGATACTGGTCGATATCAGTGCGTTGCCAACAGTAGGGCTGGAAATGCTACAGCCAGTGTTTGGGTAGTCATACAGGGTGAGTTACAATCTTCGCATAAATATCATAATCTATACAGACACCAGTAACAATTTTAAAAGTCTTAAAGGGTTTCACATTTGTCAGAAGATTAGAATTAGGTCTTGAAAAGCATTACGTTTTATTTTGGATGGTTATGTATTTATTAAAGGTAAATACATTATTACGTTAGCAAAGTTTGTGGTCGAGTTGATTGCCAAAATTGATTCCGATGTTATAAAATTACATGTCACATGTCACGAGGAAGCAACCAATCGTAACAAAGAGCAGTACGGTAATTGTACAATACAGTTATTGTGTTTTCTATTTGCAGCTCACGCACAGGTCTATATAAATGAGCCGTTCACTAGAAGCTTCGTCAGACATCAAGAAAATGTCACCGTTAGTTGCTATGGTAACGGTTACCCAGAGCCTACTGTTCAATGGATGCTGAACAACACTTTGATTCCAATCTTAAAGTCTGTTTCTGACAACGACACAAATCGCGTTGTCCAAGTGATAACAGGAACTAGCTCACCCCTACAGAATGTTACAGCTCGTTTATTCTTACGAACTGCTGGAGTGACGTACAACGAGGCAGGAAACTACACGTGTCTAGCAAATAACACCATCAAAGGCAACGTATCTCTATCAAAACAGAACGTGGAGATCCTTTGTAAGTAATATTTTTTTGCTTCTAACTTTTCGATTTTTATACCAATATCACTCATGAAACTTTAGTAATGTAATTATAATGATGTACTTCTTTCCCAGGCTGGGACGTCCTTTGAAACTATCAACCCGCGGACAGTTAGTTCACTGTAGGTTTAGGACAAAAAATATTTTAAAACCTTATTATCGCTCGTAACATCATAAGCGGTTACAATGTCTGTAGTTTAAAAACAACGTTTAACAGTCATTTCTGAATCGGTTGCCATGGAAACCAATTAGGTGATAATAACAGGTTTTTAATTCTGGTGATGAATAATTTGGTCAGTAGCGTTCGTTTTAGCTTTTCATAACAATACTATTACTATGTTTTATTTAATCAATTGTATGTATACATTCTTTTGGAAATATAAAGCAAAGCTTTCAGTAGTTGTGGCATTACCTTGTATGCTATATCACTTGAACCTTTTTAAAACTGAAGTGACTCAATCCAAAAAGGTGCAGGTTGAAATAATCATTGGCATTGTGTTCTGTAGTAGAATGTCCGAAGTAGCATATAGTTTTGAAAACCTTTGTGTTGGATGACTTACCACATCTACTGTCTCTTTCCAGAAGGTTGAACTTGGTCATCATGCTAACGAAGGGAGGAAGGAACAATTCTAACCTTCTGGAAACAAATTTTAGATGTAGTACAGTAAGTCCTCCAACATGGACATTGCGTGGATTTTTTACGTCAGATCTAGATACGTTTTGAAAAACTATATTATTTATCCATTGTTTAATTGACAGTCTATTATAGTAGATACTTCCAAACGTATAGATAAATAGAAATCTATTGTATCTTTTATTGTAACTGAAGATGATCGAAGTTTGATCGAAACATGCCTTTTAAAATAAAAAATGTTGTCCTGTTTCTTAAATATAAAGATTATTGTCTTAAATAACTAATTTCTTTTACAGTTAAGCCAGAGTTTGTCACCATGCCAAAATCAGCAATCCGTTCGCAAAGACATTCCGTTAGGTTTAATTGCTCAGCCATAGGAATACCTTCTCCCCGCCTCTCCTGGTCATTTAGCAACGGAAAACTGCCACAACACAAGTTACTAGGCAACGATCTCGTGATTGAATCCGTTCAGAATAATCGAAGTTATGAAGGTGTTTTCACCTGCACAGCAAGCAGCAGAGCGGGAACAGTCAAAACCTCAGCAGAGCTGATAGTTCAAGGTGAGATATCTTTAATGACTTATGCTACTGAGTTTACATTGGTGTAGATTTTAAAAGTGGATCGGTCCGATGATTGGCCTAACCCCTTGAATTGAAACTAGAAACAAGAGAATTTTCTCGAAAAATCTAAATTTACAAGCTTCCTCCTTTCAGCAACGTATAAATACAAGTATGAAGTCTTCAAGATGTATGACACTGTGTGGCTAGTCACCATTGTTTTCCCATTTACCCGGGGTTACCCCCTCAGACACCCCCTCCCCCCCCAGAATAAAAAAGCTGCCATCTCAACCCTCCCCTCCCCCGGCCAATCCACTGTCAAAATTTTGGACCGCGTGTTGATTCTCGTTTTGTTGGCAATCATACGCAAAAAACAGCCAAAGCTCCCTCGCTGTTTCCGGGCTACGCAAAACACATATAAATTGGAGTCTTTTCCGTCTTTAGGGAGCTACTGACGAGACGATGCCCGTTTGTCAGTCGATAAGCAAATGCTGCAGTTCCTTCACGTCAGTTGTTTTAGAAGCTGTTATAACCATCTCAGCAGAACTGAGGGATTTTAAACTGCCCAAACACTAGCTTGTTACCTAAAATCTTGTAAAGAGAGTTAAGATTTATATATAATATTTAAACTATGTACAATTTATTGCACGATATCGTTAACAATTTTTCTCCATAATCTTTGGATTGTACATAAACTTTTGCAAAATACGAGTTCCTAAAAAAATAAATATGCAGATATCAAGTCTCATCTTTATTTTCTAACGTACTTCTTTACAGTACCTCCAAGCATGGAACAATCACTAGAATCACTTGTTGCTGAGAGATGGAGCACGGTTAGCTTTACTTGTTTAGCATCGGGTGATCCCAGTCCAACGTACAAATGGAAGTTCTATGATCATGAGAGAAAATCCTCGAGAATTGAGTTGCAAGATCAGAACCGGACATTGGTTCTTCACAATGTTACAGAGAAAGACGACGGAATATACACGTGTATTGCGAGTAATGTAGCTGGACAAATTGAACAGTCTGCAAACCTCACCGTTCATGGTAAGATCTCTTTCAATCAGCCACATGTAAGTATATGCAAAGCAATATTTATCTCCAAAAAAGTTGTCAAGGAAAGTACTATTAAGATAACGTTAAATGATATATTAACATGTTTAAGGGTCTTCAGGAGTATACCGAGGTACAACACTTTGTCTGCTCTACCCAGCTCGTTTCCATAATCATCTAACATACCGTTTTATGATGCTATTCAACGCTAAACGTTCTTATCCATTTAAACATAAGATTTCATTTTTATGCTTAACCACGAATTTTTGTCAATTAAAAAACTAAGATTAAGGATTCTATACATCCAATTGCTACCAAATCTTGATGTCTTCGATTTTCGTTCTTTTAAGCTATGTTAAAGAACTATTAAAAAAAGGTGTGCAAAAATGGAAAATCTTTCTTGGCTTCAAAGTTATTTAGCTATAGGTGGTCGTTTTATACGAATTAGCTACTTGATTACGTCATATGCTCACCAAGCGCCCTGCTTCAGACTACCATAAAGTATGTAGCAGCCATGGCCAGTTTTCAACCAACTGTAGTCAAATTTAGCTCATTGCACGTCATATCTGTCTGCTCTTCATATTGAGCCATGTCAATTGGTTGCTAAGGCAATAAATGAATCCCAGTGTCTACAGACATCTTTTCAGCAAATATTATCTACATAAAATCTCAGCTGCTGCCATTTTTAACCCTAGAAGGCATGAGGGAGGGGGGGGGGGTCATTTTGACGCCCCACCCCTTCTCGGATTTTTGGGGATAAAAAACGTGCTACCGATTGCCAAAAGCTTCCGCACAACTATTCTTTCATTAATAACACATCTTTTGAGCGTATTTAAATGACGTCATAGTTGATGACGTCATCACAGGAAATCACGAAACTCGCCGTTTGCTTTTAAAATTGGTGCTCTGTCTGAAAGAATGACTGGAACTTAATTATTTTTGTCTATGTTACAAATTCAGTAGCTTTTCTTTGAAAATTCATGTTTTTAATTATTTTCAGTTGTTTTAGAAAAAATATAAAATCCGAAACTTGGGCTGATGGCCGCCATTTTGGATTTTTGGAAGTGGTTACCATGGCAACATGATTAATTTTATTGATTACCAGATGAGATAGTTGATCATGTGCAACTACCTTGCCAAATGAAATGTCATTATTCCTATCCGCTTGCAACATTTTGGTGTCGACAGTTTTGCTGACCACCCCCTCATCATCAAAGTGCTACTCCAAAATGTATGTTTTCATGGTTTTGACCTGTTTTTGAAACTTTTCCTCGTATTTTGCTGACCCAATATAGATTATGATTAGCATAAATGAAGAAATCCAATTTTATAAGAAGAACATGATTTTTACACTTGGAGTTGGAAATGTCATTTCTACTACGGTTGCCATGGAAACCAAAAAAGTGCCACGTGACTATACTTAATTGGAAGTATGCTGGACACTTAATACACCTACCAAGTTTCATGTTAATTGGTTGAATACTTTTGAAAATAGAGGGGGGGGTCCGATTGACACCCCCCCCCCCCTCATGGCTTCGTGTAACTTTTTTTTCTTCATGCCTTCTAGGGTTAATCATCATTCGGTCATGTACTTTTAAGCTGATGTTACACGCAGCAATTTTTTGTACAACTTGTTTCGCAACGCCATTGCGAGACGAGTTGCACTAGCCATTGCAACGTGTAAATCTCGTGCAATGGCTAAAAGCATTGCGAGATAAGCTGCAGACATCTTTGCCCAAAAGTAACATCCCATTTTACTTTTCGCTTGTGGCTCGTGCAACTGGTCTCGCAGTGGCGTTGCGAAAAAAGTTGCACAAAATTTGTCTCATGCAACATCACCTTTAGACTGATTTTAAAACTAACTGGAGTGCAGGTGACCGATGCACCGCAGAGTCGGGTTTCTTACGAAGTGACAAACGATAATTTCGTTGATTCAATCTTGTAGTTCGTGTGCGCAAAACGGCACGGTCCTTTGAAAAGGCTAAATTAAGTGAATTATCATGAACAATTACAGTTGAACTTTGATGTTAATTAATAAGACATTTTTTATTTTTCTCTCACTTAGCAAGTAATAAAACATCAGTTTTGTAACTAATACATCAGTCGAGTTTATGACGATACTGTTGAATTGGAAGCATTTCGAGTTTCATGTGCAGAAACGACGATAGATATGAAGTATATGAATCATCATATAAATGATCGAAAATAGCTGGATACTTTCGAATATATGCAATATATGAACAAATTTTGTCTCTTTTTTTGTTTTATTGAATAAATCAATTTGTCTTTCCTTTACTTTAAAAACTTGAAAATTTTTGGAGACACTTCTATTTACTTTGTATTTTCTGTGGGAATCTGAGCCTGTTTGTTAGCTATGCCATGCTGACGAGGCCCAATAAGGCCGAAACAGCTGTCCATGGCTGCTAACATTCAAGCTCACTCTTTTTGTAAAGGGTTTCAGTTCGGGCTTAGTCCCTCTGACCTACGAGGCCATAGTGCCCTGTTTAGTGGCTGTGTCATTATCAGCACGTATGTGCAACACAGTTATATTGAAAAGTTTTGGGTCGAACGGACGACTTTTGGGAAAATTACAGTGGAGGAGGAGGTTTAGTAAGATGAACCAAGGAGAAAAGTTTGTGCAAGAGAAAAAGTCTAAAGGTGATGTTAAACGAGGCCATTATTCGTGCAACTTGTCTTGCAACGATTTTAGCCATTGCACGAGGTGTTACACGCTGCAATGCCTCGTGCAACTTTGCGAGACAAGTTCCAAAAAATATTGCCTCGCGCGTGTAACATCCTCCTAAAAGACTGATAGTCTTATTACTGAAAAACGCACAGAGCACATTTAGCAGTTTTAGCCTTTTTTCTTGAATGAATTAATTTCAAATAGTATCATTTTGCATTTTTGCTTTTTACAAAAATTTCCTTCACTGATCAAATACAGGAAGAACAGAGAAAAAACTCGCAGCTGGTGCAAACTCGAAGAATTCGAGCGTAACTCATTATGTACACGGTTGTGAGGATGGAGATCCCGTCATGTTGACCTGTAAAGATGGATACAAGATCGCTTTACAGTACGTCTTTTTTGGTCATGGCTACCATGGCAACAAGGACACCTGTGACAGCAATTGGTCGGGTCAGCGGTGTGGCACCCGCGGAGTTGCTCAGAAAGTAAAATATCTTTGTCAAAACAAACGGAAATGTGTCATTCGGCCAAGCTCGGAAGTGCTCGGCTCTACTTCCTGTATGTTAGGTCTTGACGCTGACCTACACATCAGGTATACTTGCAACGAAGGTAAGATCAAACGTAAAGATTAATTTAAAATTTATTTAATCAATATTAGAATTAAAATTTCAAAACTTGCCTAAGCTGGTTACGATAGTAGCGGTCGCGGGGGTCTCGGCACGGTTCAAAAGCTTTAAAAACCGGGAAGAACGTTTCATGGAAACTAATTTTTGACATTCACAATTCAAGACGTATAAAACTATTTCCAAGGAAACTAGTTGGCATTGAAGGTATTACAGGAGACTAAATTTCGGCTAGTTTGGAAAAATATTACTTCGTTTGACAGATGACCAATGAACCAATGGAAAAAAGCCAAGAAAAAGCTGAATCCAACTTTTAAACCAATGAAAAACTTTGTTTAAACGCTCCTCCTGTACACACACAAAGACCCCAAACCTCGATTATGCTTACTTTAAGCCCGTAGAAATTTGCTTTTCGTTTGTAATTCCAATATTCTAATTGCCTGAGAGACCTATCTCAACTGAAGAACAGAAACCAGGCTAGTATGTTTCATTCAAAGTTCTTTTTTTTTCTTTTTACAGACTACACACCCAATGCAATATTCGTCAACTCTATTTATCTTTCGCCAAGTTCACTGACCCTCCCGGGGACGTTCAATGTGTCCGCCTCTTTGTCGGTCAGAAGGTATTTACCTGGATCTACTAAGCTAAAACTCAAGATACAAAGACGTTTACTTGGTATTTGGACAACAATTCCATGCGTGATGAACTTTGGTTCCTGGTAGGTGTGAGCCGACTGTGTGTGTGCTTACAATAATCAGGCTTACGTATACCCTAAACTTCCCCCTACCCAAGGGGGTGTTATTTAGAGGGTTTTAGTGGGAGTAAGGCTTTGGTGTTTGACGGTAACAAGTCAGCGTTTAAACGGCTGACGGTTAATCTTTTGATAATTGACGGTACATTTTTCCTCAATTTGACGTTTAAAAGTTAGGCCGTTTGACGGTTAATCTCATTGAGACCTGCTATTTAGTTGCTCTGTAAACACTGTTCTACTAGGACAACAGAGAAAGAGAATGAAGGAAGGAAGGAAGGAAAGAAGGAGGGAAGGAAGGAAGGGAGGGAGGGAGGCAGGAAGGAAGGAAGGAAGGAAGGAAGGAAGGAAGGAAGGACGGAAGGAAGGAAAGAAAGAAAGAAAGAAAGTAAAAAGGAAAGTAGGTAAAAGAAAGTAAAATAAGTTTAAATGTTGAATACTTGAAGGACTTCACTGTGGATATGTACTTACGACAATACTGGAGGGATCCTCGTCTTGCTTTTGGAGAGAATGGTTTAACTTCCGATAAAATTGTTTTAACCCTTAATCGTCAAACCATTGACCAGATTTGGGTACCGAGTACATACTTCTTCAACGCCAAGATAGCATACTTCCACGACGTGACAACTGATAACTACTTACTACAAATCAAACCGAACGGAGATGTTTTTTACAGTGTTCGGTAAGAAAATATATTCTTAGACTCATTAATTAACTAGTTAATCAATTAATCAATTAAAAATAATGCTGTTCTGATTTGTTTCATTGGATGAGGAGGATTTCAGTTATTGTCATTAATGAGTCTACCAGTCCTTGATTGGCAGTTAAGAAAAAGGGAGTTTCAGTTATTGTCATTAATGAGTCCAGCAGTTCTTGATTGGCAGTTTAAGACAAAGGGAGTTTCAGTTATTACTCTTAATGAGTCCACCAGTTTTTGATTGGCAGTTTAAGACAAAGGGAGTTTCAGTCCTTGATTGGCAGTTTAAGACAAAGTGAGTTTCAGTTATTGTTATTAATGAGTCCACCAGTTCTTGATTGGCAGTTTAAGACAAAGGGAGTTTCAGTTATTGTCATTAATGAGTCCACCAGTTCTTGATTGGCAGTTTAAGACAAA
>JAOEJH020379112.1:0-12526 GCA_025448215.2 Palythoa grandis
AAAAATTATTTTCAACTTGACCAACTAGTTAGATTTTACTAAAACAATTATTCCTCTCGCCCTCATGGTCTCCGAGTTAATAGCCCATTCGGTCTTCGGCCTCACATGTACCACAGTGAGTAGGGGAACCAATCAAATCGCTTAAAGGTCAATATCCAGTGGTTTGTTTTTGATAATAATAAATATTTCCAATACTAATTGTAAGTACAAGTCTCCTACTTCTAAGTTGATAACAGATGACATCAGAATTCTAGTTGCAAACGAAGTTACTGCATTTGAGCTGTAAATGTAAAGACAACAGCAGCCGGTCCCGGAGGAATTCGTTACTTGGAGTGGAAAGAATGGCACTTTTGGTAACCCATGGTCATCTGTAAAACTTCTCTGTTAATGTTTAATCGGTCCACTTGATACAATGGACTTTACTGCTAATATTTCACCGTTGCCAAAGGAATAACATACGCCACGAGTAGAAAAATTAAGACTACATTTACCAATTACGGATATGCTTGGCGCTTGCAGCTCCCCAAAAGTAAAAATGCCCGCCAAAAATGCGGGCGGTGCTTCAGTTCTAGCTATATAGTTCCAGAATTTTTTGGGAATTGTGACACCAAAAGTGTGCTCAGTCAGCTCATGTGCTACAGCAGTGCCAAACAAATCTGCGGTTTTTCATCAAAGTCATATCTACAGTACAACTTATCAGCGGTTATTCACCAAAAGGGGCCCCAATGCGTATCCATCCAAGCGGCTGTTTCTTGTTATATCGCTATCAAAAAGACAAAAATTTTTGAGAATTTACGAGAACTTTAGAGAATTTTTGGAGAATTTTCGACATTTCTAAAAGAATCTTACAGCTTTTTTTCGGAAATTTCCGCAAAGAATTTAGGCCGTATTTTGGGAATTCACTGGTGTAGCTAAGCCTGGGTGTGCTCACATTCTGCCACTGCCGGCGTTTACCACTTTCTAGGGCTAATGAATGTAATGAAAAGCCATGAAACAAAATAGCCGACTGTATGTATGACCGTGAATGGATTTTGTGCTATATCTCTGCAACGGAGCGGTTTCAGAGAAAATCCCACAAATTTCTTGACCTTCGCGTCCCTCTGAGTACGTGGCAGCGGTTTCAGGACGAGCGGACGCTCCATAGGTGAGAATTGACTTAACAGACACGCAGACCCAGCTACAGTAACCCTTGCCGAGGGTTTCAACTCGTTAATTCAGTACCTTAACAGCTATCTCGAGAGTCTGCGGGATAAATTATCATTATCATCATCATTGTCATTATTATCATCATTATATTTTCTTACAGGCGATCCGGTCGGGACATTGGTTGCACAGACACCATCTAAAGGAGATAATTTTGCAACCGCGGCTGAGTGGATCGAGTCCCCCACCTCGATGTAAACAGGCCCAATGCAACAGCGTCCGGTATTCGAAAAATGAGTAAATCACAAGTTTGAAGTTATTTTCATTGTTTGGCAGCAAAAGCCAGAAAGCTCCCGCGTTGTAAAGCTACTGATGTCACATAATAATATAAGCACGTGATTGGCTTAAAGTTGCATTTTATATTAACGTACTAATATGGCATATGGTTTTTATTCAAGGCTTTATCACGTGGCTACCTATCCAAAATTAATAAAACGTTCTATCAACTGTCAAAATTGTTACCCGCTGGCGCCCGTTCTTTAGCGATTTATTGCAGTAGATCGAGACAACTCCGTAGACATCAGGAAATTCTCAGTTGTTAATGTAAAAAAGATCAAACTCACTTTTATTTTTACGAATTACATTATTTTTTGTGCTGCATCACAGTAAAATATTAGTGAAATAAAGTTGGTTCTAAACTAAACTAAAATGATCTAAAACGTCATTGTTGATTCAACTAGATTTGGTACTTCTAAAGAACCTTTCATGGCGAAAATAATAATTCTAATTATCGTCTTCATCTGATAAAGGATCGTTCACACTATTAGAAAAAAAACATGTGTAAAGACAATCTACCAGAAAGGCTAGAAATAAAAGGTCTCGCTGAAAACAAACCTATTCATCATTTAACGCAATTAGAATCTTTAAAAAATATGTCACATTCGTGGCTAGTAAGTCAAATTAATAGCAGAAACTGAGTTACGTGTGAAAGCCAGCTACAAGAACAGTGTAAAATTTGTTTTTGTTCATTCAAAGTTTTGCTTATCCAGGTGTTTAGAGCACAATGGGCCTTTGTTCTGTGGAAACTGACTGTATAAAAACACCGGCTTTGTAATCATACATGGTTAAAATTTCAATGTCGATAGTTTTTAGCATAAATTAGAGACCAGTTGTTAGTTTGGTGTTTGATGATAATCATAATAGAGATAATATATCTTTTTTTCAAACACAGTAAAACTGTAAGTGTGAAATAACACGATGGTAAAGAAGGACAACAGATATCATTTAAAACCCTTTACATTGTTCTTTAGATTCAGATAACAACTTGAATTCGTTTATTAATACTTCATTAATATTTTTCTTGAAGTCTACACAACAGCAGTTTTAGCTCTGGCAACTACACATGCAAGGTGTCTTTTACCTTTGGGGTGTCACTTGTTCACTGACACAGCCGAGATAAGTATTATTATCTCGACACAATTTTTGCACTTAAAGCTTTCATTTCAATCTGAGTAGACCAAAAATAGAACTCATCAACCTGTTTTACAAAAGTTTTAAAAAAAATTGTGTTTTAGAAGCGTTTTATTAATTATCTCGCCGATGACAGTTGCTCGGCCCATCCATGACTTGATTTCGTTTGATTTAGTGTTAGGGTTTTGATATCCAGACTGTAATTGTTTTCTAATCATCCATTAATTACGGGGCTGGCAATCTAATCTATATATAAGTCACCTCGCATATGCTTTGTATCAAATTAAATGAAAATTGAGATCAGAAGTACAAAGTTTAGGGCGAACATAACAGTCAATCGCTTTTTAAGGACAGATCAATTGTTCCACCTGGAATACCTCTCTTTTTCAAATGCTGTTTGCACAAGTTTAAGTCTTCATAATCCCAATCGGATACTTTGTTCGCCATTGCATTACCAGTAAAGCTCTCTAAATGGACCAGAACAATGTACAACAATTTGTATTTCCATTGGCTTTGACAAGCTATTGTACTGTCCTGCCAAATATTTGAAATGTTTCAATTGACAGCGTTCAAACTTCCATCCCTTTCAATACCTGTTCTCAAACATCAGGGCCAGTTGTATAAAATCGCCACTTGACTATTATTATATGGCAATATCTACTTACTAAAGTGTTAAATCCGTTTTATAAAATAGCACGCTCGGAAATTCTTGCGGCTACAACGCACTCCACTCCTTAATATCAATGTATATAAACAAGCACAGGCCAGACGAGATCAGCAGTTCAATTCACGTTTTAAAAAGTATTTACAATTGAAAATATTCTAATGCAGGACGTGTCAGAGTTCATTGTGTTATTGAACGCTTGTCATCGCCGCTTCATCTTAGAAAAACAGAGAAGAAAAGAAAACATCGACATTATACACCATATCCGCTTGCTAATGGCAAATGCGAAATTAATGTCTTACCGTTTGTTGTGTGTACCGTCAACTCTTTGCTACAGAGTATCAAAAACGCCATCAAAAGTACTTTTTTTCTGCAGGCTGTTCTCTAGTGGTTTTTAGTAAAATACTAATACGTTAAATTGGTGGTAATTGAACGAAATCGGATTAACTGACAAAGACATGCAAATTAAAACAATTAAGGTGATCAATACGAAATTGTGTAGACAGAGGTTGGAGGGGCTTTGCCTGACTACTTGGCACATCGGCTTAAAGCCCCAATCCGTTGATGGTTTACTAAGGGGAATGAGATTAAACACTTCCTGAGATATCAAGTCTGAAACAGTCTACGAATACGATCATTAAAAACCGGAGATATATCTCATTGAAACAATTTCACTTCAACTGTCGTAGCGGCTTGGCGGCCCTTTTCAGCTGTAGCTCTTTTGAAATAACAGTTCATTTAGTCATTCGATGATCGCAAATCCGGCTTGAACATAGAAAAACTTGATAAAAATACGACCAACAATCAAGATAACTTTAAAATTCAAAAATTTTGAAAATCAGAGCACCTTCCGAACAGAAAGTTGGGAGAAAGTTTGGGCCTGTGCCGAGTTTAGTAACAAAGCACATCCCAAATGATAAGAATCAACAAACAAACGTTAATGGATACTGAAATGTGACAATCAACAAAACCTTGTCACTTTACTACACTGTGTGCGCTAGCCATTGAGTTGGAATGTGACGGATCCGAGGCAAGGCTTTGTCGCTGAGCACACTACCAATGTAGAATCAGCAAACAGGTTGCAGAGGGCAAGAGAGAGAACGCGCGAAAGAAGACACTTTTTTTACAACACTTCTAGACAATGAATAACGCGGACCATGGACCGCAGGACAGGCACAGAGTCTCCTCATTTCGTATCGAGGACATTCTGGCGAGCTCACCAAGTCACACAAGATCCACTGCTGTGTACGGTGCTGTGGGTCCACCGATACAAACCTCTCAGTGCAATCTAAGCTTCGGAGTCGACAGAATACTTGCTGCACAAGGAATATTTGGGCTCAGCACTTCGCACCAAGGTTCGTTTCTTTTATGATAAATTATGTTTATCTCAAGCAACACTTGAGAAAATATATTAAGCCTCATAGCTTCAATGAACTTGTTAACGAAATGATATATATATATATATAGTATGTGATTTAAAATTTGAAACGGCTAACTTTACGGCATACAGACTCATCACGCAAACAGCAAGTTTAACTTCTATGAACAAAACGCTGCTGCGGTTTGTTTGCTTCTAGAGACTCGACGATGCAAAAGAACATGAAATGGCTCTTGATGAAAATTTCCTCACGTATTAATAAATTGATTAACAGGCGGTGAATTATCGGTTTAAATAGTTGTGGTCTTTTCAGCATCTTCTATTAAATGGATACAGTTTTCCCTTCATAAATGACATACGAAGTTTCTACTGACCACAATACTTCCCCTATGAGATTTGAGCTAATGGGTTTGAGTTTACACAAGAAGCAATGTCCATCCGATGGCCATACAGGAAACCCTTTTTCCGTCGCTTGACTTTCCAGAATGGCAAATGTACTGTGTACCAGAAACTTAATACCTCTTCCAAAGCTTTAAACTTTTTCCAAAGTTTAATAAAAATTTTTTTAGGTGGTCCATTATTGTGGCTTTTGTATGGAGCCTTATCGATAGCGAAGAATATGATGTCTTTCTAAGAGATTCTGATCTCGTCACCACCGTTGCACTGGTCTATTTATTGTGAACAATCCATCTACTGTGCGTTCAATTGTGTAAGATACGTTCTTGGCGGAAGTTGCCACTTCGTTTAAAATTAAACGCTGAAGTGGAAGACCACAGAACGATAAATAAGACTTAAGCCAAGGTTATTCATAAAACCTCCTGTTAATAACAAAAGTAAACCAAAGTTAGGAAAATTGAGAAGCAACTGAAATCTGTACGCGAACTTACAACGCAACATAGCTGGAATATTTTAGTTTCGAAGGGTTTAGAAATGCACGGTTTGGCTTGCTATGAGGAACGACAAAAGTTTGTTTCAAGATTTCCAACTGAGACACGGTCAACTGTTTGGATAAGCTCCTGCATATTCCTGTTCATTTTCTCGGTTAGTTTGACAGCTTGATAATTCGATACTTTCTAATGGTTTAGAATATAAATAAGAAAATCTTCTTTACAAATAAAAGATGCTAACTCTATACCATATTATATTTATTTCATACTCTAACTTGAAATATGGAAAGCTTCTCTGATATTTTTACACCGGCCGTATTTCTGTTACAAAATGAACACAAGAAAGACATAAAAAACGCTTTTACGGTTTGAACAGATAGTGTTTTGTTCCTTTTCACTTCCAAAGTTTTCTCTTTTGAAATACGGTGTATGTTTGAGTCTTTAATATTGTGTTGTTGAGTTTGTTTTCTTTCATCTTAATTTCTCTGGGATTGGACAATGAAGCTTTGCTGTTTCTTTCAAGATCACAATACCTGATCATCGACGTTTGGTCTGTGCGCTATGATATTGATAGTTCTCAACAGAGTGAAATATTTAAACATCGGCGTGTGCCCTTTGAATCTTTTGCTCTTCTCCAATTTCGCTTCCTTTTTGAGAAAATATCATTATAGAAGCTTTTGAGAATCATGGCTTCAAAATTAGCTATACGAGAGAAAATAATGTTCAAATAAAATTCGAATTTCTGTATGCTAATATGTCGTAAAAAGGAAATGTTTTAAAAACAAAGTGTAATTTCTTCAATTCTTGCTGTGAAAGTGAGTAATTTGTGTGTAATGAAATATTCTATAGTTCGAGCAAAAAAGAGTCTTTACACTAAGGTTTCAGGTTTTTTTTTTGCTCTGTATAAAGAGTGTAGTTTTGACATCGTAAAACTATTGTAACCACAGTCTCAAGCATATATTGATTAAAATAGCCTACTTGCAGCCTTAGTTATTTTTGAATAAGAATCCCAAAATGTAATTGTTGATATCTCGGATATAAAAAAATATAAAAAGACCTTGTGAGAAAGTTACACAATAGCCATGATAGTAATAATAGATTTTTCTTTTTACCATCTGACACTGTAGGATGACCTCAGCTGTTAAAATATACTAAACGTTTATTCAGCATGCCTTGAGGAAACTCCATCTAAGACCAGGTTGTTACATCTGTTAGCAGTAATCCCAAATCGACAGTTTTCCCAGAAAGCGACTCGATTAATGTTAAGGTTTTATGTTAAAAAGATAGTTTCTTTCATTTGAGCAAAATGTTGCTGGCGAAAACGTTTAGGCCAATCAAAAAGTTTCTAAACTCATAAATGAGGTGAACTGAACTAAAACTAATGTTTAAAAGAAAAGATAAAGTGTTTAACTAGTAAAATCCTTTCGTCTACTGATAAAAATTTGTTGTTTTGTTAAACTGTTATGTGTTATTCCGTCGTCGCTATACTCATTTGCTGTACGTACTGACTCATCTCTTAACATATCCCTGTGGCAAGTTAAAACTTTTTTTGTTCATTTTCCCGGATTTTGAAAACAATTGGATACAAAATATGTCTTCTTTTCAAAACACTCCAAGGAAGAATAATAATCCTTGTGGTGTTTTGAAAAGAAGTTATATTAATAGACAACTGATAATATGGGCGATATTATAATGTTCTAAGCAGTCCAGCCATCACTAAACTTATGTCTCGGCCGAGAGAGCAAGCAAAAAAGAAGTTCCTTATAAAGACGTGTAGCCTCCTTTTAGTCAGCTATAAAAAATTCTTTCAGGGAAAAGATTGTAAACTGAAGAAGCTGTAAGTATTAACATGCATGGTTAAGAGGTTGCCACATCAAAGGATTTTTCTATTTTTTTTTTGTGCTTTTGTAGTTGTATAGCATTACATACTTAAGCTTAACATGTTTTCAAATAGAGTATTCCAAACTAAGTTTTCGAATTTCAAAAAGTAACCTGCCTATAAGATAAAACTTGTATAATGTACGTGACGAGTTCTTTTTATCAATTAACCTTATCAACCGAATGCGCGATTATCAAATTCTAAGTAACTTTGTTAAGATAACTCCGCGGTTCCTTCATGGGCTAGCTGATTTGTGCGAAAAAAAAGCATGCCTCGCTTAATTTTATAACATAATAAATGTTAAAAGGAAGGAGAAATATTCTGAAAGAACAATTTTATGACGGGAGAAAAGTAAAGATAGCCATTTGTGTTAGACAAAGAAGCTAGCGTGAATCAACCAAGAAAAGTAACTGAACAAAATCGGATAAAGAAAAAATTATATCCTATTTAAATGTGCTTGGAAATCTAAATGCTGTTAAAGGGGGCAACTAAGCATTATTATTTACCGGTATATATTTGTAAGTTAATAATAAAAATGTAGTAGGAATGTGTAACTGGATCGATTGGCATACGAAAATCATTTGAGTGTCTTTCATAAAGAAACGTGGCTTTTAAAAGATTGAGTGATTGTGATTTACCGGTCCAGCCAAAAATCTAATCTAGTCCTAAAAAGTGAAGCCCCCTGTGTTTGTCAAGGTATCAGAGATAAAACGCATTCAGAGATAATTCTCTACATTCCTTCAGTGACAAGGCTTCAACTGACAACGAGAGCTTTTTAATTTTTATTGAATAAAACCACGAGGAGTTCACAAGCTCAATTTTGTGCCCGCTGGGATGCTTTTGCACGCTTTCGACTTGTCATTGCTTCATTGTTGGTCCTGATTTCTATTGTGGAAATTCATCACATTCAGTTTAAGTATTCACTCATCTCGCTATATTTGTTTTAAAAGATGAATGTTTTAAAACCTTTGCGGTTCTTTTTCAACTTATTCAACATAAGTTCTGTGTAAAATTTTTGCGAAACACTGCGTCTTTTCTCTCGCCCATCCATTACACTGTTTGTCTTTCTCTGTTTGGCTCTCTCGGGAAGGAGTAATGGATGTCTATCGTCACAGCTTAAAAAAACAAACGCTTCTTCGTTGACACCAATCAATGATAATAAAATTAATGTTTATCTGGACTGATTTCGCACAAATGGCCAATGCCTGAACTGATTCGACTTAAAACTGTTCACAAACACCATCGATTATAACTTGACAAATAAAAATAGTTTTTTTCTTGTCTTCGGATTCGACAAACAAACATATTCAGAATATACAACAGTAATTACCCACACCCATGTAACCTTTAAACAATTTAACTAAACCGCAGCATTTGATGAATAAAATTACACCTCCTTGAGAAGTTGCCACACACGGAGCCGTCTGATGAAAACATTTCAACGTTTTTAAATAGGCAGCCGGTTGCAATTACAAATTGATAGTCACTAGACAGGAGGCTGGTCAAAATGTCAGCTTTCGCGATAACATGTTTCTACAGAATTTTAAGAGCAACTGGATCCAATCACTTGCTATATTGCATCGATCAAGCGAATCGCTTTTTTACAGATGTCATTTTGGACTTTGGACAAGGGAAGAACATAAAAACGTGGATCCAACCATTGCTTCTTAGCTCTATAGTTGAACCCAGACGGCAGAACTAAATGTACAAGTTTCCAAGTTACATCAAACTTGTTTCTTCTTGATTAAACAACTGCAAAAGTGCGTTTTTGATAAAAATATTCTATTACGTAAATCAAATTTAAAACATGACGGAGGAAACGTTTATAGTTTGTAGTTTTGAAGAAAATATTTGCTTTATATGATCTCACAATTGGCTGCTGGGAATCTGCCATGTTTCCGTTCGAATGGTATATGAATGAGTCTCTCATTTCATAAAAAAACCCCCAAATATTCAGTACAAAAATACCAGGAAAATGAACAAAAGACTTGAGCACAAATTGCATAATTTTCAGTGAGCTGTTAGTTGTTAATTTACTCGTAAATCAGTTCAAACTAATGTTTGTTTTATTAAAATATGGAGGAAAGGAAAAGTGTTTTTGTTACTCCTTTTTTAGTTGTTGACTTCGAATGTTCTAAAAGCACTTTTATCTGCTATTGTTTAGTTCAGCCGATTTAATTTAGGTTTTACACTCTTTATATTTTGATAACTAAGAATGATTTTTTAAAAGAGCAACTAGCCTCAAATTAGCCAAGATTTAAGAACAAACTCAGCCTGAAGCTTCATAACTAGGAAGTTATTCAAGTAGAAAATTGACTGAATTTTTAATTTAACTTAGCAATACAGTATATATAAAATACAAAAAGATTCACGTTGCTTCTCATCTATTATGAAATCGTTTACAATCTCTGGGTGTTAAGGCTTACGTGCAATTAAAACCACGGAAGAAATAAAACAATTTGAGGTCAGTGAAATCGCCAAAAAATTAAGAACAATGAGCTACGGCAAAATTTACTGGTTCTTATAAAAAAAAGTATGTAATACTTCAGTATTTCTAATACAGTAGAGGTAAAGTCTAAAAAGAAATACTGGCTTCTTTTTTCTATACAGTTTGGAAAAGCCCGGAAATCAAGATATACATGGCAACTTTATAAAATAGTTTATTAGTTTTGCCCCAAACAGCTATACAAAGAGAAATTCACTATAAGAAGTATCTACTACTGTTTGAAGCTACCTGACAAAGAGTTTATTTAAATAAATCAAGTAACAAGCCTCTGTGAATAAATAAAAAATGATTAAATTAAAGAAGAAACATTCCTAAAAACAATCGCGCATTTTGAAATTTGAAATAAGGGGAAAATAGTTGAAATATGTATAATCGAAAGTACTTCGATGGAAACAAAAATTTTAACAATACGAAAATTGTGTTAACAATAATTGCCTGTGAAACTTTCAATTACTGTTGACGAATCGTCGTTTGTCCTCATGAAATTCTTTATTATATCTTAATTATGTTAGTTATCTTAAATTTATTTCTTTAAGGGTAGCTTTGTCCTAATTTGGATTCCAGAAAGACTATAGACTACATGTTAAAAATTATCAAGCTCAAAAATATTCAGAGCATTTTTTCAGTTTTATTAGTTTATAAAACCCAATTATCTGAAAACTATATTTATTGTACTATGTCTACTTTATTTAAGTTGTAAAGAACAGCTACCAATAAATTTTAAAAGTATTGAAACAAAAAAGATGTAAAACAAATTAATGCATATTTGCAAGCATACCTTTTAAACTTTTGGCCGATTAATTGCTGAATATAACGCAAATCCATGCAAAGACGTTTGTTTTACAGTTAAGACGAGTCCTGTGCTCACAGGTAGCACATGGTAACTTTTCGCCACACTTCAAAACTACAGTGAGCCAGAACGTTGATAGCTTTTGACAGCCGGCTCTTTGGGCCTTATTGGGTCTCGTCAGAATATGGCACAGGCTATGTTTTCCCAAGAGGACGGCAAGTAAAGTTTAAGCGTAACACATGTGGGATGTGACTGACAATGATAAAATCGCAAATCATGCCGGCACATGCGTGTCACAGCTGGCATGCATTTGTAGGACTTATCCCTAAAGTGCTACACTTTTGCAAAAACATTGTTTTCTTAAAGAGACCAGCTTGATTCAAAATCGTGCAGTTACATAAAAGTCTGCTACCTCAGGCCTCGTTATGCGTTTTGAATGAGTTTTCTTAACAATTTCCTTTCACAGCACATATACCATTCACCTTGCCTATATATTCAATGGTTATTTGGAAAATAAGAAAAGCAAAAAAAATAAGTTAATATCCGTTTTTGTGCCTATAGTACAGGTCATTAGTAACGATAAGTGTAATGTTCAAGGAGTATAAATGTTTTGAAGGCCAAATGTTACACTCCTTTTTATAAAGGAATTGCGTGCTGCTTATGTCACCCTGTTGAATCAAAAATTTACTTTCTTATTGGACATCATTTTCTGCTCGCACACAAAAAAGGTACAGTTAGCAGAACAAAAATTTTGTATTTTGTACAGTTATTGTAGTTGTGTTTTTGTTTGGGAAAAATAATTTTTTGAGTCATTAAAGATTCATTGGTTTCGAATTGCGGTGCCTTCACGCATCTGTTTCCAACAGTGATGACTCAAAAACTAAATGATTAGATCATAGAATCATTTTTTATAGAAATTAACTGCCTGCTTCTTGATATATCCGTTTATTTTCAAGTGTTGTCAATACTGGTTGGGAAGCCATTACGAAGCAAAACAAGTTCAATTAGCTCTGCAATTATTAAGGAAATCCATTATTAGAAAATTCAACCAACTGTTTTGTTCGATTGATTCTTAATTAAATATTTCCTAGAATAAACCTTTCAAGTTTTCTTTTGTTCTATATTCTATTTTAGAACTTCAATTAGACACTGTTAAAATGGTGGAAAATAATAGGCCTTTTTGAGAGAACGAGCAGCAAAAATACAATTGTAACAAAAAGGGATAAATTTTCCCAAACAGAAAGTTCTCTCAATACCAAGTTGCGCACGGTAATGATTTTGTTGTCTACTGATGAATCCAAAGAAAAATAAAACGTTTTACACAACTGTAAAGGGAATTGCTGTCACCTTTGCTCCCAAATTACTAAAATTTTGTTAGTAATCTTTTTCATGGTGTCAATAATTGTAATCTCATAAACGAGGTGAACTCTATAGATGATCAATACTGGAAAACAATAAACGACAAATGTCTGTTGGAAGGCAAATGGTCATAAAGATAATAATTTCTTTTTAGGGAAATTTGGACAGTACATCATCTAAATCGTTGAACTCTAGTTCTAAAAGTGCTGAACAATGTTTTTCTTCCTAAAGTTTTTTCAGCGGACAACAAACATAGACTTTTTTAAACTTAAAATGTAGAATGCTTGTTATACGTGGGCCAAACTGTTAGGCATTTCAAGACACGCATACAAGAACACCTCTTTGGTGACAAAACGTCACATGTATTTAAACCTCTAAATGCATCCACTGAATGCCGAAAGGCCTCCTCAGCTAAGTGCTTTAAAATTCTGGACACGGCTAAAACAGAAT
>JAOEJH020379763.1:0-12524 GCA_025448215.2 Palythoa grandis
GTTTTCGTAAAGAGAGACCATTCCCTCTAATTCTTTACATACTTACAGCTTCTAATCCTTAATGTTACTTTTTCGTTTTTGTTTGTACTTATGAGATTTTATTTTTGTTTGTACTTATGAGATTTTATTTGGATCCAAATTGATACTCTGCCGCCGTTTTTGTAGTTGTAAGAGCTGACATGGCAGAGCTAATCCCCTTAACTTCAAGCCCAGACGAGATTTGGTTTATGTCTCGTTAGTTTCTTCCGTTCGGTATATTCTCTTTCTGTCAATGCAGATCAGTTCACTTGGCTAAGTTATTAGAGAAGCCACACAAATCGATTTGTTCTACGAAAAACGTCAAATAATAAAGAAATTTAACAGAAATAATGTTTTGAGGCAGAGAGACCTTTTTTTAAAAAAAATTCCGACAAGTGTGGAGATTAAGTGGCTCGATATATAAATCTTTTTCTACTTCAAAACCTCTATCTATCTCAATTCAAACGTTTTACTTTCCAATAAAACCCCCCAAAGAGTTCTTTAGGTAAGGACCGTGTAGTCGCCACAATAGAAAGGGCCTGGCCACCACCATATATGTGCAGGCCAAAGTTATCCTCTAACCTGAAGACAAAAATCTGCATTGACTAACGTATTTCTTTGTCGACCCGATTTGTTTGATCCTGCGCATTCATAACAGTAAAGATATTGCGTGCTTTTTTTTTTGTTACGCATATTTCCTTTCTTGAGAGACGTCATCTACAGCCTTAGGCCATATTACCAGCCTGTGCATGTAGAACCAATTCCAAGCATGCGAAAATGTTGTTGAATATTCAATTATAATTAATCCACAGTTATTTGTTAATTAATTAGTGACGTTTAAATTCTTGTATTAATAATGTAAATATCTCGAGTGACAAGCTGTCACTTCACTAGTTTTGTTTTGTTTTCCTTTCGAACCCATTCCTCTCGCTTTTTTCGTTATTGCTTATATTTCATATTTTTTAAATTTAATGGTTTATACTTTTAAAAATGTATTTTGGAACATACGAAACGTGAAGTTTATAAATGAATCCTTTCACAAAGAATATGTTTAGTTTATTACTGCTGTTTGTTTTATACTTTTGATAAAGCTTCGATGGCCAAATAACAAGAGTCTGAATTATTTTTTTTCACACATTCTTTGTATTTGGGAGTGAACTTGGCGGCCCAAGGCCAAGTTCCTATGCGTTTAAAGATAAGAAAACGGTAACTTTGCTTCCTACCAGCGGATTTTTATGACATGTACATTTTCAGAAAAGTTGAAACACTAGTACTAAAAACGGATTTTAATCAAATTTCTTACATGGCCTCCTCCCTCGAAATCAGTGTTCTATCGACTGAAAAGACTACTACAAGGGTTCCCTAATGCAAGTTTACTACACACACTACTACGCTATCACGAAATAGCCAATATTTTTTTTTAAAATAATTTAAGTTCAGTTTTTCTACCCGTTTCTTTCTCCACGAATACATGTGTCTAGTATCAAAATGTTTAGCAACTCATGGAGTGTGATGACAGCCCATGACACTGACGTAACAATAAAATCCTGTCATGCCATTCACATTTTAACGGGGCTTTCAAATGCTGGTCCACCGCTCGATTGTGCAGTTCCCGATAGGCCTGTCCACAAGTTACTCGGCATCTTTTGGGCAACTTTTCATTTTTCTGGCAACTTTTTCGCTTGTGAGCAACTTTTTCCGCACCGAGCAACTTTCTTACTTGTAGTAGCTTTTTTGTCAGTTTTAATTCACCTTTTGAAGGTTTTATTGGCATTAAAAGAGAAATAATGCTTATTTTATAGCCAAAGAACCTGTTTTAGGTGATGGCGAAGCTCTTTGCAACATTACAAGCTGAACGCTCGATTGGCGGCTGGCTGCCTTTGGGAGACTGGGGCGAGTGCACCGAACTTTTTCTCCTTGATACCTTGGTAATATTGTTGGTTATACAGTAATGATGTCTGGCACTTACAGTTTGGAAAATGTAATCAAAGGCCCTAATCACGGCATAAATTTCCCCGTTGTTATTTCGGGAGCTTGCTATTTAGCAAGCTTGCGTCTATTATGTTAGTTAAAGGGAGAGATGACTCGTAATAAGCAAAACGTGTTTTCAAACCGGTAAGATGTACCCTAAGTAACGAATTAAATGAAGGGGGAAGAAATTAATAGCAAGTTTACCAGTAAATGGAATTTGTAAGCCGTGACCAATTTGAATGTAGGAAGATGTCTTGATTATGAGTTTTTAATTCATCAGGTATGTTCATCAGGTTGATTTTGTAGGGACAAATCTATGCCATTTGTTACCATTTGAAGCTTGATAATGACCCCTAGTGAGTGTCGTGGCTGGCAACTTTTGAGCAATTTTTCCAAAACTGGGCAACTTTTGGCAAAAATGGGCAACTTTTGAGCATCTTTTTGGAGATTTTTGAGCAACTTTTGGCCATTTTACTGGCAAGTTGTGGACAGGCGCCCTAGTTCCCGAGTCAAGGTTGATGACGGTCAGTCAAAAGTTTATGGCATTTTATGGAATTTGTGAGAGTTTATGGCAGTTTACGGAATTAATTTTGGAATAAATTTTTAAAAGTTCAGGGAGCAAAAGAACAATAAGCCTCATATCTTCTCATCTGTATTTTTTCGTCATCTCTTTTAAAATTAGTAAAAAAAACAAGGATTTACTGTCCGACTTTGGCACTCAAATAGGTCTGTCGTGATATTCTACACCAAAAGCCACGTGACTAAACACCCTACGATCGAAGAATATAACTTCAATATTGCTTTTAATTAGTTTTGTTGTTTTGGGGTTGCATTCTAGATCCTAGTGGTATTTTGGGGACTTCAGTTTTGACTCTTTTGGAAAGACGCGCTGTTTCATCAGCCTATAAAACCTATTCATGTTATAAAAAATATCTTATATTTTAATTTTTATTCATCGTTCCTTGGCTAGACGACAACTTACTTTTTATATTCAATATTCTTCGTTCAATATTTAGCTTCCAAAAAACCTGAATACTGCTCCTGATTTTTCTGTTTGAAGTGGAAAATGAACTTAACAATTTAGTTTTGTTTTGTTTTAAATGATCTCTATTAGTATTAAAGATCAACAACTGTGGCTCATAGATTAAATAGCGATGTGGAACTTTGCATCTTTAAACCATCAATTGTCGCACTGGCACTTTACTATCAACCATTCAACACGTCTTGTATATATATATATTTCATATAAGGACACGGCCCAATTTGATTGTTTATATTTCATATGAACGTTGGTAAAATCAACAGCAGATATATTTTCATCACTTCATTTCAGTAGAACGGAGAATGGTCTTGGTTGGCTTAACAGCCTTAATTTTTTGAAATTATGTATATCAGTGTTTTCCTTAACTTTGGTAATTTTTTCAGATCTAAAGCTACAGAGATCCTAAGACGTTGGAGTCGTTAAAGCTCCGAAGGCTTATTAAGGACTCTTTTCCAAACGGGCCATGGCCTCTGCTCCTATAAATGTTTTAGATTTTTTAAATCTAAATCTCCTTATAGATATAATTGAAAACACGGCAGAAACTTAAAAATATGTATAAAGCGATTAACGCCAAACCAGGTTTAAACTGTTAATCCAGGTTTCCGATATTTCCAACTTTACAGAGCCTATGATGTGAGTAGCAATTTTGGGGTGGACACGTCTATTTCTTTGAAAAATCTATATAATTATAACGAGTATTGTATAAGCACCAATCCAGGGTTAATATGTTTAACTAGCTTTGGAACAAAGCAGCCCTGGAAGCCTGAAATAAATCACTTAATATTAATATTAATATTAATATTAATGATTCAGTGTTTAAATGATGACGATTTAATGATGATAAAGAAACATTTAGTAAATCTTTATCAATACGCGATATCTAGTTTTTAAAATCTCAGATGAAAAGACAAAAAACTGACCACAAACCAAATTATTATTATCAAAGATAGTTTGATTTTTTATCGTTTTACAGAAACAAGACCGTGAAGCCTTTTCACCAATTTTGATGAAAAGGGAATCCCTTCCCTTCAAAATCATTTTAAAATTAAATTGTAACTGAAGGTAGTATGAAAATACTGATAATGTTTGCACCATTATGCTCGAGCGAATGCAAAGTTTTAGCACAACAAATATTGTGCATTGAAATAGCTACAAAATCCGATCAAATCAAATGAAATTAAGTAGCAGGGTTTTTTTTCTCAAGTCCATGACAGAGAGGATCATAGGTCGCTTGTTAACAAAAGTTTTTTGTCGTTCCTTTACAGGGATTATACATCTTCATTAGTGTTTGGAGAAAAGCCAGCAGCACCTACAAAACACCGACAACAAACGCTGATTTGTTTGCGCGCGTGATTTGAGCGTGTTCATCCTTCTTTGGTATGTATAACCTGCCTGCAGGCTAGATATATTGATTACAAAGTTTTATTGGACCCAACAGCAGTCAGTAAAAGCTAAACCTTAGCTTTGAGTATTATAAACACCAGTTTTAGGTTTGAGAGACGTTCTCAGCTATCGCTGAATTTATAAATAGAATGATAATATGTACTCGAGAAGTTAGTAAGGGGGAATTGGTCACGCTCCAAACACAATTATGTTGCAGCTCATGCTTTTCCTGTTCAGTATTGTAATGTTGAGACGTTTTCGTTTATGTCAAGCTGGTTTTAGCGCAAAAATGTTTAAAACAGAGAGGGGAGTAATAGTAATGATAATTTCCAGGCATAACTTTCTGCTGCATGTTTTCCTGAAGGTTGATCTAAAAAAGGCAAAAAAGAAGTCATGTTGATACTTACTCCAATCAATCTCCAGTTATAAGGGAGTACAAAGGAACAATTGAAAATAGTTATGTTGTGTCGGCCTCGAAAGGAAATGGGGCTTGGCTTGAAGCACTCTAAACTTATATCATGCCCAAGGTATAACTAATTTCTTTTCTACCTTACACTTATTCGTAAAACAATCTTTCTGGTTTTGCTTTACTTTTAATTTCTACTACTATTCCTCGTAAGAATAAACTGCAACTGTGAAGTGTTTTAAGACTGACTTGTTATGCAGACAATCGTATGCACGCAAAATTATCTAATATTCATAACGTCATGACTCATGGGAGAATCCTCAGTAAAGGGCTCACTACAATCACGCATTGTGGGATTTGTTAGTTTTTACGAAGGAGGCGCCGTAAAATTGTTTACGCATCTATAACTTTTCCTGGTTAACGTATACATACTATGAACAAAATTTAATTTACAGAAAATGATTTTCGAATGGTGTCTTAGCATATAACTTGGAAGCTTTATTATCCTATATACTATATACAATCAGCCTTAACCGCCATTTGGCATTTATAAAAATACTTGTTTGCTATATGCGCAAAAATCACGCAAGCCCACCTTGACTTTGACTGGGGCTAATTGAAAATTCTTGTAAGAAACTCCTTAAATTGCATTATTGGTGTTTGGTGTTCTCCAAATGTTAAGGTTTATAAAAGCAGCGCTGATGGATTGTATCAACACTCCGATCCATGTTTATTTCCTATTGCATCAAACAACCGACCTAATATTTTTAAAAAAGTATAAAAACGATTTTAAGATTAGATATTTTTGTAACCTTGAATTTATAAGATATGAATTTAACGTTTAACTTTCATACGTTGCATTTTGACTTCTTGATGTGCTTAGTAACTTTAAACATTGCCCTTATTATATGGGTGTAATCGAACAAGTGAATGCTTCCAGTTGCAGTTATTTTATTGCTGAAAAAACTAATAAATTAATTGAGTTGAACAAACTTTCTGAAACCCCCATCAATAGTAATCGAGGGTATTATAATTTTAAGTGTACCCGGGGAGTTAAACAGACTAGAAATGGGCCCTGTGCGTTTTGAGAGTTACAAAGGTCGAATATTTTAATAGCGCCATACTGATGCGTTATGTTAAGAGATGATCCTCTAGACAATTCTCAGTACAGAGCGGAAACGCTGAGTGATTAAATCTATCGCACGGGATTATTCAAATTTTAAAAATAACAATTGTGATAGAGATTTTTTTTTCTATTTTGCTTCGTATAACCGGATAAAAATATTTTACTTTCTTTCAAGACATGCGCACTTACACGTAGTTCACTGGAGTTTGCAGACATTGGTCAGCGTGACCTGTTAACAGTTATGACCCCTGATGATTGGAGGTCACATTCTTAGACAGGCTGAAAAAATATAGGTCCCTTCAGCTCCCACAAACGTCTTTCCTCGTCTGTTGTTCGTCGAAGGCAGAAGTGCGTTGCAGTGGCTGGCTCTCATTCGAAAAGAGCAGGTGAGTTGAACCAGAAACTTTACTAAAACCTTAGAAATTCAAGGGGGTACGATATCGTACGTTTTTAGATTAAGATTAAGAAAAGTTTTAAAATCAGTTTCGTGCGGAAAGAACCGCGTGCTAATACACGTTTCTATGTCGACCAGAGTTTTGATGCATAAAAAAACATAAAAAACATTCAAAGCTATCTAGAGCAAACATTGACAGCAACTAACAGTCCATATTTGCCTTTCACACAAAACAGACGAGCTTATAGAAAAGATAACCGCTAAGAAAAGCAGTTTGAGACATTCTGGAAAACTCTGATGTTGGATTATTTTAAAAAGAACTCATTATCAGCTTGTTGTTGCCAAAAGGAATGTATGATATTCGCATCCTAGTATCTGGTTTTCTTAAAGGTTATCTGGTGCAATATTCATGTTTTAAGCATTACAAGAGTTCTTTTTGGTAGGATCTTTCCGCTGTTTCGATGCTTGAAATCAAAACCAATATTTTTTTTCATGAAAAGATTTAAAACGCTCCAAACTTGATATTCAGTTAGTTTTCTTATCACATGCACAGTGTGTTAACACTTACACACTTTAAAACGATGATTAACATAGTTTTAACACAGTCGCTCCAGCATAGACCTCAGTTATCAGTTTATGCGTTGGTATCGATCGTGTAATACATCAATTAGCGTAATTACCTCAACTTATTTTTTCAATGTATTCAAATTATACAACTCATTAACTAAGCAATGATGTTAGTTAGTATATTCAACACTTTGTATTTATTGTATATTTTTCTTTTTGTTTGTATTTTTGTATATTGCTGGGGACAACTCCTTCGAGTTATATTAAACCCTTGTACAATAAAGTATATGTAATGTGATATCCCTGTTAGGTGAGCTCGGAAATTTTTGCTCATCAGTTGTCTGGTATGTATTTTTGTAGTTCTTTTGCAATGAGGTAAAAGGAAAAAAAATTTGGAGAACAGATGAAAGATGGAAGTTATCAACCAATGAGCCAAAAATTTGAAACTGTCAACGTTAATGCATGCATGTTTTTTAAAAAGTTATCGCATTGCACAGGACAATAATACACAAATAAGCCGCTTCAGTTGCAATTTCGGTTTTATTTCAGTGCGCTTGTCTATGGCGAACTACTTGTTGAAATTTCGAATACGTCTGCCGTTATTAAAATCCAATAAAGTTAGATCAGGATCAGTTTGTATAGGATGGGAAAACTGTTTTGGTTTATTAAAATGAATGGGAATCGTTTAAAACATACTATTTATCGTCTACAAATTTTAAATAACACCACCCCCACGGCACCAAAACATATATTTTAGAAGAGATCCACGGATCTCACAAAATTGCTTAATCCAAAATCAAAATCACTCACTCATTACACACGCTCATTAGTCTGTTTTTTTTTTCAAATTTCTCTTTTTTGTCTGACACTATTTTTGAGTTTACGAGGAAGTAACAACGCCAACGAATACTTGGCTCAGGCAATTAACGCAAAACCTTACTTTCAACAGTCGCAAGGCCTTAAGAATATTGAAATGTAATGCTCCGGAAATAATTCAAATGGGAATAAACGAATATTTTGTCTCAACCTGCTAAACAATAAGCCTGAATCACTGCGAGTTTTAAAAAAAGTCACGAGTTGTCAAGATGAAGGAAGGTGCTTTGGTGACAACAGTGTGTTACCTACAGCAAAGATTTGAGCCATTGGCAATGGCGTCTGTGGAGAAAGATCTTAATATCAAAACCTGAAATTTAAAGCACTGTAAGTTCTAGATTCTGAGAAAATAGCTCAGTTATAGATGATAGTTTTTAAAAAAACTGATCGGAAACTTAACTCTGTAATCAATTTTTCATTTATCGACTTTTCGATTTTTACGAGTTGGAGTTCTTATCATATTTAGGAACTTAATTCGTTTAGGGCCTCCTTTATGTATAAAGACTTTGATACATTAGAAAGCAATGGATATTATAATAACAATCAACAGTATCTTCTCTGTTGACTCTGTTTAATTGTGTCAAGAAGACTTCATTTTAACGAAGCATCCAACTTAGATCTAGAGTTCATGCTCTCAGTACAAAGTCGATCCTGTGTAGGATTTGTTATATAACACTTGGGCGAATACAGGGGCAATTGTGTCTCGGTATCTTGAACAAATTTTCTTCAAAAAAATTGTAAAAGTTCATTTGGTTCGACGTGTCAAAGTTTCTGAAAATAATGCTAAGTACCAGACTGATTTATCTTTCGTCTCCGGCAAAATTGAGGTCAGCGAAGAACGCGAAGTAATTATGTGTCACTGAAGTCAAGATTTGTTTGGAATAAACTTGGTGTTGCATTACGATACCCTCGCATCTTGAACAATTTTTGTTTTTCAAAAACAATTATAAAAGTTTATTTGGTTCGACGTGTCTCAGTGTCTCAAAATAGTGCTAAGTACCAAAATAATTTATCCTTTCATCGCGGGCAAAATTGAGGTCAGTGAAGTAATTATGTGTCACTGAAGTCAAGATTTGTTTGGAATAAACTTGGTGTTGCATCGCGATATCCTCGCAATTAACAATCATGTATATCACAAGAAAAGACTTCATCTATCTCCACAGCAAGGAGTGGCAAAACAGCCTTTTCAATTGATTTAAAGAGTAAAGCAATAGATTTTGCACAACTTCATTGGTTGTTAAAAAGAAAAAAGTTTTCTATTATGTATCATACATATCAGTATTATCACTAAAACATATTTTTCTGTTGCGTAGTAAAGGAAAACATACAGTCTTCACACTAGTATTAAAAATTTCAGCCTTGATTATATTTTTGTTTTGGGGGTTTAACAGATAGTGTATCATAAGAGGGCAAATAATATATTGTAAGGGGTACCGGGAACAAGACCTCTACAAGGAGCCCACAACCCCTGTGTGCTCCCCCTCCCCCCCCATCCTTTTACCCCTACCCTTCCCCACTATGGTACTCTCATTACGTGAAGTGCATATGAATATTTTTTTTGAGTTTCTTTTATCTTCTTTTGTACAAAACGACAAATGAATTCAAATAAATAAATAAAATTCCGCCTTTTGGCTGTCTGAAAAGGCTACTCTTAGTTAGGACCCAAATAAACGGGTTGGGGTGGGGTGGGGTGGGTTGGGGAAGTAAAATAAATGGGAGGGTGGGAATTTTGATAAATGACGGCAATTCAGGAAAAACATATCAATATTGAAACACAGACTTTGAACTTTCAACAAAGAAACACGATTTACAGTTACAAAAACTATTCAAGGTGATGGTCTCTAACGTCTGTTTCACTTCATAAACAAAACGAAACTCAAAACAAGAACGTGCGCTACTTCTGATGTTAATCAGAGAAAGAAGAAAAACGTGGAACGTGACCGTGGAACTCGAACTTATCTTTCGAAATTTTGACCACTTATTGATTGTAGATTACAGGGTCATCCACGGGGGTCCCAATAAGGTCCGGGAAGGGGAGTTGGAATAAAATCGAAAAACTTAATAAGCGTCCCGCGACATTTATTTGGCATCTAAGAGTAAAATTGCCATTTGGCTGATAGATCTTCAGAGATCCTACGTACATGCAGCATTTCGTACACGGTCTTTGCAGTACAGTCTCTAAAACTGGAGGTAACAAAGGCTAGGTGAGTGCTTCCAAGCAGGATGTTTCTGTTGGTTTTTTTTTTGTTGGTATCGTTTATGATTTTGATCTACTTGTAGCTTTTTGAGGTTTTTCGAATACTTCCGCGAACCAGTGAGCAATGGAAGGAAGGTTGCTTATCGACAGTGTTTCTGCATCGGAAATTTTCCCATTCTTTAGAGCAAATACAAGCTATCACCACAATACAAGATAGCATCAATGTCACTCGCGCGCCACTGATGAAGAGGAGAAACAAATCAATCATAGAGCTATGCTGACAAATTTATAAAACAATATTGCCTAGCTTCCTTGCAACAAAACACTGAAATGCGTATCATAATCCAATACAGCTGGATTAGACATGCTAAACTGGGAAAAAAGGAATTACATATCTGTTGTCGCTCTACTGTGCTGATCGTGGCACCGAATTGATTCTGTGGGGGAACCTTAATGATGCGCATGCGCAAGGGCCATTGTGAACATTGTTATGACGTAACAGGACAGAACAGAGACCTGGAAATGCGTTTAGAATAGATATAATCTCGAGATTATAGCTGCTGCCATCGCTCCGCACGCTTCACTCGCTACGCTCGGCAGCAAGAAAGACTGGAGACTGGGGACGATTCGGCTGTGATGACGTAGTTTCTATTCTACTGGTGTTGGACAGTGATGAGGTAATATCCTTTTCTGATTGTAATTCAGAAGAAAACTGAAACAAAAAAACGATTCCACGGATGAACTCGAAGCTGTAGGGTTGTTTTGACAGTACTTTGATAAACCACTTGCCCATTTTAGTGATCAAGCTAAACGAACTAATTGACGAAGATAGATTACTCGAGCCGTCTCGAAAGCACGATCAGAATGCCAAGTTTCCGTTAATGATTGGTTAGTATTTTGAAGTTCGAGGGCGAACCAGATCCTAGTTCGAAAATTTAGTTTTTTTCTACTTAAAGGTGATTGTAAGACTTTTTTTGTAGTTTTAAGTTCATGTCTGGAGAATGCGCGACAGAAAATTTGGTTGGCGCCTTGGAGTATTGTTGCCGTCGAGAAATCGCTCACATGCATAAATTTACATTTGACAGTTTGATGATAGGAAAACCTTTCGACGAGCAGAACGGTTCTTATTCAAGTTGCTCCATTATTGCGGCGGTGACAAAAAATGAAAAAGCTATATCGTTCCCGCGATGGCCAGACAGAAAAAACAGAAAAACAAAGAGTTTTAATCTGTAGATCTTGATTTCTATTTGAAAAGTATCTTCAGCAAAAGTAAGAGACTCTTGAAATAATTGTTCATTGTAAAATTTTAGATGTATATTTTTAGATGCTAAATCTCTTACCCTTCTAAGTCTTCTGGCGAAGTAAGAGGTATGGTGTACGCCACAAGAGTATTTTTTATCCCTTGTTGGAATAGAAACCTTAAATTTCTTGGCATCCTTATTTCTTTTCCAGTTTCATCGTAAAAACGATTCCTGGCTTTGAAGTGCTGACTTACTCCAAACAAACTCTTTCCTGTATCTTTGAATAAAGCGAGACCACTTCTGTCGTACAGATTTGTTAGACGGGCAAAAATGCATTGTTGCATTTGAGGTGCCAGTTTTGGTGGTTAGCGAAGTGCATGGTTAATTATGTCACAAACTGTAATTCAATCATTTGGGCCGAGCTCCAAATGGTGACACTTTTAACGTGCCTTGAACCAACATCTTGTCCAAAAAGGTAATAGAATGGAAAACATTTTGCTCAGTAACACTCAAATATCTCGGAAGAGGAAGTCATGAACTATCATATTTAGAAAAACGTTTTTGCTACACATACACTTTAAACGGTCACATAAAGAAATGCTGAAATGTTGATGCCTGTTCCGGAAAGATTAAAAACAAAACCTAAATATTTTCTTCGGAGGTCTCTGTGCCTCGTCCCGGGTAACTACAGTAAACTGAACTCGCGCGTGAGAACCTAAGTTTTTCCAAGTTAGCCTAAATTGGGCTGTTAGGCCATTAGGTTCTTATCCTTCAAAGAAAAAAACGTTTGCTACTGTACGGTATACATGATACCTTTATAAAATGTCTTCAGTCTAAACTTATTCACACCCTTTATGCAACTCTATATCAAGTTATGGATGATTAAGGTGGTCCATAGGCTCGATTACCAGCTGCTGTTCGGGAAAATGAGCCCCCAGTCATCCCCCCGAAGGACCGGCTGGACGCGTGCGATTTCCTTTTTTGGTTGCAGCCAATCATGTTACCGCCTGCAGATTTTCGTCTGGCAAAGATTGTCGCATAAATTATCACATCATAACAGAGTTGTCAAAATAACGGACGATGTCAAGAAGATGGATTTGGCTTTCGAGCGAGTTTTGGAGCCGGGGTAGGAGGGGGGGGGTATGATAGGGATGCTCATCGTAGTTTTAGGGGTCAAAATCAGCAATTTGGTATTTTTTAGGGGTTTTCAGAGAAAAATCGAAGTTATATTATTGAAACGGTATTTTTAAGGGTGCAAAAACAAAACGACGAAGTCTTATTTTTTCGGTTTCCTCCTGCTTTTATT
>JAOEJH020380433.1:0-12523 GCA_025448215.2 Palythoa grandis
TGGTAAAGTGAACTGAAAACCATCCTTTTCGCAATAATAACTTTAAAAGGAAAGAAAATCATAAAAACTCGCTGTACGGCATGCATTGTGTTGATTTGTGAAATTTGATTGTGCATTTTTAGTGGTCATCTGTTAGCTAAATGCATTTGATGCCCTCGTGGTGCCTGCTGGCGTGATCGTTAAAACCGGATTTGACAGAAACTGTAACCAGTATCGTGCGAAAGGCCTTATTCAATTGAACGAACGTTTCCAATGTTAATCCAAATCTCGTGAGTAACTCACCTGGTTTTCTAGAAGAATTTCCCTTGATCCAAATCAGCAGTGTGAATATACTAAACCTGAGAGGAAATCTTGTGACCAACTCGCCTGTGGTTTTAGGAGATTAACATAGATGCGTTGTTTAATAATATGCTAAAAGAGGAAAGCTCGTGAATAATCTGGTTCTTTCTGAATGTACTCATTTTAGCTGCAACGACGTACCTGCATGTAAATTATAGGTTAGAGTTGAACTTTTCTTAGCCGCGGATTTCCGATATATTCAGTTAATTTTCTTTTATTCGTTTTAATATGTGAATGTTAAATCAAAGCGGAAACTACTCCTCTCTTTGTAAGGAAGAAAAGGCAATGTTCACCTCCTTCCCCCACCCTTAAAGGTTTTGGTTTTTGGTCAACTTCATGTACAAGGTTACAGCTTTATAGGACGTTTTATTTGGTTTATTTCAATTTAGAAGGTCATTTGTGGAGGATGAGTGAAATCACCCCTGCAACCAACCCAGCCACGTTGACGTGATTTAACTCTTCTTTCTGGTCGTTGTCTAAGCTGTCTAGAGTTACTCTATACCTTCCCCTGACGTACCACATGATAGTATCGAAAAAACACTGGGATAATCCGTTCATGCAGTATGTCGACATTTACGCGAGGGCCAACAGTGATTATGGAAACCATGGCCCTGCGCAGCAAGCATTCCCCCTTTTCGGCTTCCACCAAAAAATTGAGGGCAGAGCAAGCCGCAATTTTCACGCGGTAAAAATGCTGTAAACTTTTCAATCCTGTCAGAAACACTTGCTTGTTTGCCTTAGGTATCCGTCATAACTTGCGAGCAGGCTTTTCGCTTGGCAACTGAAAAAAGGAGAGAAACTGAACGGGAAGAAGAGCCTGCCCGCACCGCTTTGAATTCTGAATCGGTGCGTCCAATGGCCCGCAGAGATAAAGTGCTTCGAACCGCTTGTGCCAAAATTTCAGAATAATTATTTTGTTTCCTTTCATACTTTCCTTCCCCACGAAAAGCCCGCTCGCGGGCTAGAGCCGTCACCGCAGTAACATGATGTCAGAATAACCTTATTAAAAAACCGTCGTTGCTTCCGTTTATCACAGAATTGCACTGAGTGATTTGCCAAGCGGAATGTAACGCAACATGTTGGCATTCACATCCACTAATAAGGATAACGCGCGAAGGGAGAATTTGTGCAGTTCATCCCTCCGCTAATTGTATGTTAGTCCATGACATTGGCCTTTCCCAACTCCCACGTATTGCAGCCCTTGAATAAAATTTACTCGATGTTATAAAAGTTGGTCTGCTCTGTTTGACATGAAGCACACAAAGTATTCTGCGCCAAATTTTACTCCTTTTAAAATAGTCGTTCCGCTTTAACTTTTGCACGGTAGAATTATTTATTCGTCGTCATTAGCCAAAGTTTTGTTACAGCTAGAGGATATATTTTTTTCTTTTTCCTATTAAATGGTACGGTCCAAAGGTCTCGTTTCTCGTGCGATTCTAAAATTCTTCCTGCTTCGTCCTTCATAGACTTCATAGTACCGACCCACTACATCTAACAAAACGTCGGAAAATTTGAATCAAAAGTTATCAACTTGACAACTGTGATGTTGAGTGACTGAAAGGTTGATTAGAAATTTAATTTTACACGTAATTTTTTTTTATTATTTTAACATCCCAGAAAACTCACGTTATTGTCGTGACCTCCATAGCCAGCGGGCATCACGTGACTTCGTTTATGCAGATTATAAATAGACTGAACCTAAGTTGCATGTTGAACTTGTGTTGCAAATTGCTGGTTCTTGATGGATTTCTTGCTGAAAAGTTTCACTCGAAGGAAAGTCGTAGATCCAAGGACATTGACATCAACTCAGCTTAGCCGCTGTCTGTCGATCTTTGACTTGACAGTTCTCGGCGTTGGTAGTACACTTGGAGCCGGAATCTATGTGTTAGCCGGCGATGTCGCACGCAACGATGCCGGACCAGGCATCGTTATTTCATTTGCGATCGCTGGTATTGCCTCTATTCTCTCTGGCTTGTGCTACGGTGAGTTCGGGGCTCGGGTTCCTAAAGCTGGTTCAGCCTACGTCTACAGCTATGTAGCGATTGGAGAGCTGTGCGCCTTTGTGATCGGTTGGAACTTAATTTTGGAATATGTCATCGGAACGTCCTCAGTCGCCAGAGCGTGGAGCGCGTATTTTGATTCACTTTTTGATGGTCGGATAAAAAACTTTACCATCTCTACTATCGGCGAAGTTCACGTTAAAGGTCTGGCAGAATACTTGGATGTATTATCTGTGCTTGTGATTCTGGGATTGACCGTCGTCCTACTAGTTGGCATAAAGAAAACTGCCTGGTTCAATACGGTGTTCACTTCGATTAACATGTTTGTTATCGTGTTTATCGTGTGTGTTGGGGCGTCTTATGCCGAGCACAAGAACTGGTCGGACTTTGCACCATATGGAGCTTCAGGGATTCTCGCTGGAGCAGCCACGTGTTTTTACGCGTTCGTTGGTTTTGACATAATTGCAACAACCGGAGAAGAAGCTCGAAACCCAAGTAAAGGAATACCCATCTCGATTGTGTTGGCTTTGTGTAAGTAGCAGGGTTTTTAGCTTTTAAGGAGCCTGAAATATTAGCCATCTTCGTTTCCTTTAAACGTGCTTTGGGCAAATGGGGCGCGTTGATTTAATTGCCCGCACAATACTTTTCAAAGATGTGCAGATGGCTTAAAGTTATATGTGCGTTAAGTTGAAGTTGTGTAAAACCTAGCGGTCAGGGCGGAAGTATCAGAATATTTCCTATATAAGGATGTTTTAGGAAATCGGGATACCACTTGCTCTATTTAAAATAATCTTACTGATTCAAATTGATTATCGCTCAAGATTTGGGTTTTCACCTGGGGGTAGATTTCTATAGAGAGTAAGAGCTGGTTACTCCAATGTCTAAATTGACTCAAATGTCTCCGGAATTATCTAAACAAACAAACTCACTCTCGAACAACGTGTTTGGGATCAGGCAGTTTATTTTAATCCTACACATACAAGCAACTCGGGAAATGATTCATTCTAATTACAATCTTCGAATAATTAACAAATAAAGAAGCCTGAACCGTGTATTACACTGTTATAAAACACGACGGACATTTGAGAACATGAGGGAAATTTAGGAAATACGAGCCGCAGACGAGTGTTTTCTACATTTCTCGAGTGTTCTCAAATGTCCGGAGTGTTTTATCACAGTCTAATACACAGCTTAGGCTTCTTCATTTGCTTTATGATATGGATTTTACACGTGCAAAACAATAAAACACGCTTTTTTATGTTTTATACTCTGATAACACAAGGGTTTTTGACCAATCAGAGCGCGCGCTAGTCTCCGCAGCCGTTTTTCACAAAACGGTTGCGGAGGAGCCTAAGCGCGCTCAGGTCCTATCTATATTATAAACTACGATAAAACTATAGGCCCATCGAGAGCCTATACAAGATAATTATAAATACATAAATTACAACGAGATTATTAACACAAAGGAAATCATAACTTCCATAGAAGTGGGTGGGTGGGAAAGCTAATGCTGGTAACTTGAAAAAGCGCGAATAATAGATAGCTATTGCTCTATTGCTAGAATGATACTGATGTAAACTAGATCCTAACACTAGGTTACATACTAGGTATTAAGCAATACTACAGTTATTTTACTCTAAAGCACGTGGTGGAATTTCATTGGCTTGTTATAGTCTTATGACTTTGCTTAAAAGTTGCTCAATCGACTAAAATTAGGCTGTGACTTTTGTCTGAACCCAGCTGTGAAACTAAGGAGTGGTTGTCATGTCTAGATTAATATTAATGGTATTAATATTCAACTTCAAATGCACTAATTCTTGAAATCCTGATCTTTCCTTATATATTTCTTCTTAAAATCATCAAAAGTTCTTAAACGTTGACGAACCTATATGACGGGTAGCACAATGGAAAAAGGTGTTTAAAAGATGGAAAGTATAGAACATTAATATATAGACACGAGTGTTTTACTGGAAAATACACCACACATAAAATTCATACGAAACCACATCCGGGACTCGGGTGGCGTATTTTCCATATCTTCACCAGTGAACATATCGATTACTTCACTGATATCATCAGTATTATCGAAACATCTTTGGATCTTCCTCGAAATTCTTCGGCAATCTCCGGTAATCTTCTGAAATTTTTCGAAAACATTCGTGTGGCCTTCGGACAATTTTGGAGATTCTTTGGAAATCTTCGGAAAGTGGTGGGAAATCTTCGGAAAAACGTCAAAAACTTCGTTATCAGTATGTCTATATAATAAAGAGAATAATACATGGTTGCTTGTAGATATGGAATATCTCTTCTCGTGTTCAACTTTATATTTCACCAATTCGCTGCGCTAACTCGTGAGATATCGAGTTGAACACTCGAAGAGATGTTCCATATCTACGCGCGCCCATGTATTATCCTCTATCTATTTACGGTTTGGGTCGTGGAGGGCTCAGCAACTTTTGTTCCCGGTCGAATGGCCTGCTTAGCAGCCGCTTCCTTTCCTTTTCCAGGCGGTGTTGTGATTGGCATTTCTCCATGATCACGTGATGTATTCGCTCTTTACTGAATAAAGTAGTGTGTGTTGAATTCACTTATGGCTGGTCATTACAGGCGGAGTTCCCTTCGCGTGCTTTTTTGGAAACCTACGCAGGCTACCGGTCAACGTGTATACAGACTAATTCTCTCCTAACATCAAACGTTTTCTTTACCACAGCTATCTGTTTTCTGGCGTATTTCGGTGTTTCCACTGTCATGACCCTTATGTGGCCCTACAAGACGCTTCCTAAGGATGGGACATTGCCAAACGTGTTTGCCTTGAGAGGGGCTCCCTGGGCCAAATATATCATCGCTGTCGGAGCCCTGTGTGGACTGACGTCATCTCTACTGGGAGCACTGGTACCGCTACCCAGGATGTTGTATTCCATGGCAAGCGACGGCATCATTTTCAAGTAAGAATGCGCACATAATTTTACTGACAGGAAAAACCCACTGCAACACAAGTAAAATTAAAGTAACATGGTGGACCCTAAAGAGTTTGTCTTGGTTTCTTGTAGAGGTACTTGCCAGGTAGTTACTTACCCTATACTTTTTCGTTCGATTTCTACCCCGTTTCGGGGACTCTCGCTTGTGTCGGATAATTGGTACTTGCTTTTCGCAGTCATTGGAAATGATCTGAAGTTTTTATTGAGTCAAAAGTAGGGGCACGGAACTTTCCTCGAGATTTCTAAATATAGGTCAATCTAAGCCTAGACTGCCCCAGATATAGGTGATGGGAGATGCACACCCCTTGTTATGAGTTCCCACGAAACACGACTAAAACCCAACTTTACTATATGGCTTGCTCCGTGAGCGGGCAGGATGAACCGAATCCTACGCTGCTATTGGCTTAACGAGCGGTCAAGATGGCGCTACCTTGCCCGGCGCTCGGGATTACCTGCTATGTCCCGCAAGTTAATAGTGTTCTTTTTCCCTATGATAAATCCTTTATTGACCAAGCTTGTTCTTTTTTGCGTGTTTATGGACCTCGCTTTCGTCTCGGTCCATATTACTAAACACGCAAGAAAAGAGTTTATCCAACCATCTTGAGTTCACGCTTGGTCAATAGCTCGACTATATTGTTTTCAGGTTCCTTGCAAAGGTCAACCCAAGGACAGAAATCCCAATGATCGCTACAGTGTTATCTGGAGTCTTGGCCGCGGTTCTTGCCTTTATTTTTGACCTGCACGCTTTGGTGGAAATGATGTCAATTGGAACGCTTTTGGCTTACACCATAGTTGCTGTGTGCGTTTTGATTCTAAGATACCAGCCTGGGACCATTGGCCTTGTCAAACAACCGAAAAATCCGGAAGAAAGCCTGCACCCCGCAATAGATGGTGAAAATACGTCTAGAGAATCATTGTTATCAGGAGATGAAGTTTTCAGAAACCATTCTTCGCCTTCAGAAAGAAGTGGCTGGTTAGCGCAAATTACTACATGTGTGTCCTGTATTATTTCTGCAGGACTCAGTGCCATGATTATATGGGGCTCGCAAGACATTGTACAAGCAAAGTGGTGGGCCATTATAATAGTGGTTTTAATGGGCTTAGGTCTAATAGGCACCGTTATTGTCCTCCTCTGGCTGCCCCAGAATAAGACACCCCTGGCGTTCAAAGTCCCGTTTGTCCCTATACTCCCACAGGTGTCGATATTCATCAACATATTTCTGATCTTGAAGCTATCGTACCTGACGTGGGTGAGGTTCGCAGTTTGGATGGTAATTGGTGAGTTTGACATTTCAGTTTGTATTATTATTTTTCCAAGTGTGCCGCATTTTTTTTAAGTGTGCTGCACTTTTCAAAGTGTGCTGCATTTTTCCAGGCATGCCACATTTTTCCAACTGTGCCGCAATTTTGCAAGAGTGCCGCATTTTTCCAAGTGTGCCGCATTTTGCCAAGTGTGCCGCATTTTTCCAACTGTGCTGCATATTTCCAAGTGTGCCGCATCTTTCCAAGTGTGCCGCATTTCTCCAATTGTGCCGCATTTTTCCAAGTGCCGTATTTTTCCAATTGTGCCGCAATTTTTCAAGTGTGCCGCGTTTTTCCAGTTGTGCCCATTTTTCCAAGCGTTCCGCATTTTTCCAAGTGTGCCGCATTTTTCCAACTGTGCCACATTTTCCAAGTGTGCTGAATTTTTCCAACTGTGCTGCATTTTTCCAAGTGTGCCGCAATTTTCCAATTGTGCCGTATTTTTCCAAGTGTGCCGCAATTTTCCAATTGTACCGCATTTTTCCAAGTGTGCCGCATTTTTCCAATTGTGCCGCATTTTTCCAAGTGTGCCGCATTATTCCAACTGTGCCGCATTTTTTCAAGTGTGCCGCATTTGACGAATAGACCATTTTACAGTTCTCTGCTTAGTTACCTGGCCCATGGATGCAAGCGAGGCTGAAGGTGACCTGGCTTTGATACAGACTTCTCTGCTTTTCTTATTTAAATGCCAACTAGTTAGCATAAGAACAAATTGATTTACACAACAAAACTAGTGAAGTCTTCATCAAAACAAGGTCACCTCCAGCTTCGTTGCCATTCAGAGGCCAGGTCACCTAGCTGTCAACTGTAAAATAGTCTATTAAGGTACTTGTTATCGAGGTTGAAGTTTCCTCAGCCCCACCTCCTTGCGTTTTAGCGCGCGTGTCCACCTCACCGGGTTAATATTTTGCTAAGCTTGCGATCTCGACGAACTTACGACAAAATTGAGGATCTGTGGACAGACTAAGGCGGCGGCATAGAACTCTTGTTAGCGAACAAGGTCTTCCTCTACCATGCCAGCCAGCAATTAAGGATGAGATCAAATTGGGAATGACTCTTTACGCGGTCCGAATTCCCTCTTATCTGCTAAGCTGAGTCTTTAGGAGATAAAATGCGTTCATAATCCACCGTAGGAAAAAAGATGGCGGCTGTACATTGTACCACAATGCCTTGCGAACCTAACACAGCCTACGAGGCACAAAGAAAGTGAAATATTTTTCGCTGTACAGAGGACATTGAGTAGCCTAAGTTTGAAGATTTTATAACGTTTCTGTACGTTTTTATGAACGCTGTTAAGGTTTTCGTGCCCTAAGAACTATGGGTAAATGTACCAGTCGCCATCTTTTTCCTACGGTGGTTTAAACACAGATTTTATGGAAGGATAGACTACGAGTAGTCCCTCTTTCGCTTAGTCCGTCGAGCGAGACCGGAAATGAACCACGAGGAGAAAATGGTCCCGTGAAATCCTGGGGGCGAGTTAGCGCGGCCATATATTTCTCGCGGTTTTCTTTCGCGTCACGTACGACGGACTAAGCATTTCCTTTACTCTCCCCTGACCCTCCCCTTTGATAAAAAAAGAACTCGTGAACGATGCGTTGTCGCTTTCTAGGACTATTTAATCTCGTACCCCCGGCTGGTTTTTCTGTCACGTAAGCACATGCGACATAAACACAGTGGCGAATTTTCCGCAGTAAAAGGCCGTGTCTGTGTTTGTTGCTCAAGCTTATACGCGAGTAAAAACCAGCCTGAATACTTCAGCCTCTGGCGGGGAGCGAGGATCGGCTACGAATGCGAAGGCTCGCACACTCCTGAAATTTCAAACGTTTCATGTTGTTGTCGTTTATAGTAAGTCACTTTCATTCCTGCTGTTTTTCTAGGCATGTCCATCTATTTGTTTTATGGTTTGCGGCACAGTGTGGAAGGCGAAAGACAAAGAGGTGAAATACACACGAATGCCCGAAGAATTTCACAAGACTAGAAGAGCGAATTCTACGACTTCGCAAACCAGTAAATATGACGAAAGAACAAGAAGTTGTTAGCAAGGAAACTGACTTATTATACACCCATTTTTTTTTAACAAGAACCTTTTTTGAATAAAAAGTTTGAAGCGAAGAAAGCCCCAGATTTTAAGAACATGCTAAACACGCACGCTACGTGTAAGAGTTACTAGAGGAAGTTTATTTTGACAACTTTTTAAAACAACAGTACAATGGGCGTAAACATAGCGATAGCTGACCATGAACACAGATGAACTTGTGTTATTGAACCGTTCACTGGAAAACAACTACGTTTGGATGATTGTCGTTTTTAGATTGGAATTATTAAAACAAATCTACTTAGACTAAAACGATTGGAAATGAACACGTAAAAAAGTAATTAAAAGCGGCCGGCCTCTGTCTGAAAAAAAAATGGACGTTTTTACAAAAAAATTGTATAGCGTGTTAGAACTTATTAGTTATTACTATTACACGATTAAATTTTGGGCAAAGCCAGCAAGCAAGAGACGTTAATTTCGCGTGATGGTACTCGGGAAACAATGATAAAAACGCCATTCCAACGAAGTGTTAATCTTCTGCGATTCTTAGGACGACATAACTTGTTTTAGATGTAATCGATTAGACGCAAAATAGAACAAAAGGTCGTTGATAGATTCTTTAAAAATGACAGTAATTATAACCTGCATAAATAACATATATTCATGAAATAAAATGTGTTTTTATTCATAATTAGTGTCCTCACGATCGATCCAGGGTAATTTTGCGTAATGCATTTAGTGGTATTGCTTTGCTGTCATCGAATTCTGGTTTCTGAGGCGGATCTGGGGAAGTGGGGGATTGGGGGATTCGGTCGAAATCCCTTAATCCCCTAAATTAAAAAAAAATGAGACATTATAACTCGCTGACTTGGCCTCAGAATGTGGAAAATCCCATTTCCGAGGACCTCAACCTTACAAATATTCTGGGGGAAGATGCCACCCCTCCCCCTCATCTCCAAGCCCCTTTTCTAAAGTCATGTATCCGTCCCAGGGTTTCTCTCGGAGATCTTGTAATGGCGTTTCGTCGCGGCCCTGGTCCAGTCCAACTGTACTTCAGCACAGTATTACTACAACTGTGCTAAGCATTCAGCTTTTTTTCTTCTTTTTCTTTTTCACTCGTTTTTGGTCTGACTCACTTTCACGAGAGGCATGTTCGTCTTGAAATTTCTGCTCGTTATCTATTTGCACGTCTTTGTATTTCCGCTTTCTTTTTTTCATGCCTTTATCCTTTTTGCTCGACTTTGCTTTCTTGTTGTTTTCCTTTTCCGTCATTTCCCGTTCTTCTTTGACCACAAGAGTTTTAAGACCAGCTTGTGTTGTATTACTTCTACATCTGAAAGAAACCGTGACAAAGAAGTTACTTGGCTATGACAAATAAAACGGCCCAGGATTATCGTGTCGTAAGGGCAGATGAACGATTACGTCCTATTACAAATAACCCATGAAAGATTTGTATCGGTGCACGTTTTCAATTAAGTAATTTGTAAATTAAAACAGAACTTTTCTTATCTTTAATACCTGTCAACTGTCACCGCCAGTTTTCTTCAAGCGTCTGTTAAATCGTGATACGAAGAGAGAAAAATTGCAAAACTGTAAATATAAAGAAAAAATGTCGAAAATCAAGATATTATGTTTATACCGAGTAGAAATCTCAGACGCCATATTGTAGCAATAAACATGTCGCGAGAACGCCTTTACTGCGAAGGTTTGTAAAGTGATACACGATGTAAAATCGAGTCCTTCAAGGCTTCTTTCTTCTCGCTATTCCTATATCGTCGCCATTTCATCGAAAAGGGAGCTAGAATTGTTCAATATATGAGATATAGTTTTTGTAAGCTCCTCTATTACGGAAAATTCAAAATATTATGTAAGAGATAACCTGCATGTTGTTAGTTGGCTTGCTGTACTGGGCCAGATGAAAGTTAAACTAAGCGAATTAAAAAACTGATAATGAAGCATACACCACAAATGAGAAAGTTAAAGAGAAAGTCAAGAAAATTAGAGTTGTGTTAAGAATAGAAATGACTGTGAAACTGAATAAGCGCGTTCAAAGAATTAAACCTACAAGAAAAAAATTATTGTGAGAATGAAACAAGTTTGTTTTTGTTCAAACAAAAAAAGACAGAGCAAAAACTTCGGAAAAATTATAAATGATGTTTATAATATCTTTTATTTAAAATTCTCTTTCCCCATGTCGCCCTTTCAAAGCTTTTTTAATAAACGAGAACCAGAACTCAAAGTGACACCGTCTAGCGGTTTGAAAAAGCTCTTATTATTAGGACCAATGTGAGAAAAACATAATTCAGAACGAATACAGCCACATCTATAATTTGCAAGTAATTAAATGTAAATAAAAAAAGTCGCCACAAAAGAGATCGACGACTTAAGATTAACCCTGTCATTTCATTTTTTAGCTATAGATCATTATTAAAAGACTCGAAAATGTTGAGTTACTTTCTGTCAAAAAGGTCGAAAAAAATCCTTTTTTTTTCTTAAGTGCAAAGCCAGGGATAAAACTAGGTATAAGTAATTACTACAAACAGTTTGTTTGAAGAAATAAGCTGACGTACATGTACAAGTTGAAATATGCATCAGTGTTTGAGACGTAAAGTAACTTTGAATCAAAATCAGAAGTTTTTTTATGCACAGAGTTATACTAAGTGTTCACGACTACATTGACTAAAACAACAACTTTCACTTTATTGTAAAGTCCAACCAAAATATATTTCCAAATGCAAGTCTTAGACTGTTTATTCTCTGAAGATTTAGTCACGAGGGTTATTTTATGTCCGATAGCTCGGCAAAGTAATTAAAGTTTACAATCTAAAATTCATTAAAACACACAATAAAACAAAACGCAATATACGTAATTACCAAGACCAAATTTCGAGACGGTGGAAAATGAATTTCGATGTTTTGAAGTTTTACTCTTCTAACGGAAATTTAGTTCACCTTCTGGATAATTTTTAATTTGTTTCTTGTATTTGATAAGACGAAAACGTAGCCTTCTCGATTGCTTTGTAAACGTTTAACAGCAACAAAGTAATGAAAGTGATTTTGATCTGCTTTGGAAATAGCGAGAATCCAGGATCATTCTATTTTACTTTTCTGGTGAAACCCATTTGAAATAATAAAAAGGGAATTTGAAATTTTTATGATGACAGCAATCAACGGCCAATGAAAAGAAATTCAATGGGATTCATTACTGAGGAATATTAAAAAGTACATTAAGAGAAACATAAAAATAATGTACTTTCTCGCCTTTTGTGTTCGCTGAATTTCTTACGAAATCTTTTTTTCTATTTTCAAACTTTAATGGAACTGCAGGTAGAAACAATAAATTATTGAGTCGTTGCTTTCAACCTCTAGTTTTTAACGACTTACTGCTGTCAGAAGGTGGTGTGAATTATACAGTCTAATTTTGAACCGAAAACCCCACGTTCTAAGTTAAGTTGCGTGGCAACGAGGGAATCAGTATAAAAAGTGAAGCGAATTTTTTAGCGTTTTCAAGCCATTCCCGTTGGTTTAAAAATTTGTACTTGGAAATGAAAACCCTTAGAAAATTCCTTGCTGTAAAAAGTTATTCGATTATGTGGTCCTTTCTAACTTTTGAAAAAGTGAACCGTCAAAATACGGTGGCCCATAAGTGCAAAACACAACACACAGTTAAAACACAACACATACACATTGGAAACACAACACACTTTCCTCAAAACACAACACACACAATGAAAGCACCACAAACCTATCTGAAACACAATACATTTATCTGAAACACAACACACAGAATGAAAACACAACACACAGAATGAAAACACAACACACTTATCAGAAACACAATACACTGTCAAACGGAGACTGGGCACTAG
>JAOEJH020381344.1:0-12520 GCA_025448215.2 Palythoa grandis
TCTGCACTGCGAGGCATTTCGTTTTCCAATGCTTGTTTCTATTTTGTTTCTACTTCAATATAAGCCGCTCATAGAAAAAAGAACAAATTGAGAACAAATTGAGGCTGAAGCAGGCAAAAAATTAAGAACAATGAGCCTCGGCAAAATTTACTGGTTCTTATCAGTAAAAAAAAGTGTATATCTCCTGTCTTGTATCAGTTATTTTGTTTCTACAGAGTTAAAAGTTTTCAGCAAATTTTTTTTATCAGGCTTATGTTAAGTTCAATTTTTTTAGTTCAGGCTTGGATTAAATTTTCTGTTTTCCAAGAATTACTCACCTCGGTTTCACAACCAGAGAAGCTTAAATCCACCCTGAGCGCACAGCTGCCACAAACCGCCTTTCATCTTTGAGAGAAATCCCACCATTAACTCTACGTGAGGCAATGGATCACACTCAGTTCAGAGGTAGCTTCCGTCTGGCTCAGTTTTAACCGTCGTACGCGTGTTTCCATCCATACTGTAGCACTTCGTTACTTCCATTAGGAGAAAGAACTCCCGTCGAAAGACTGACAGAACGTTTAACTGAGAATTGGCAATTTTCTGATTTGAAAAGACACTGAAATATAAAGCGATATTTTAAGAGATTTTTAGCTCTCCAGCAATGGTCTAGTCGTAATGTCTCATCTATCAGTCCAGTTTCACGCCTAATTTAAGCATACGTTTTCATTTATGTAGATACAATGCCCTTTTTCTATACCATTTATCCTTCTTACAGAGTCAGAGGAAACAAAGAATCCTGTTGTGTAGAGACAATGCTGTAAGGACATAATTACTAAAAACAAAATCCGACATTTACCTCCTCGACACATGCCGAAGCGGGTGATTTATTATTTAAAATTTTCCATTTCGCCTGTTAAGTTTTCCGATGGGTAAAATTTTCTTTTTAAGTCATCGCTAAGACAACTTACATACTCGTTTTTCTTATTCTGTAAAAACAGAACGGGTTTTGTACGGAAGGAAGCGAGAATGAGTTTGCAAAACGTTAGTTTTGATGATAAATTGCTATCAAATCCACGGAGCTGTTTGATTGGCCCTTGCAGGTGGTAGTCAGCCATTAAAAAAGCAGGAACAATCTGCTTCAAGTAAAAACTAATTATATCCAAAATGAGCTTAATATTATACCCTGCTGTGTAGGGGTGTGGAACATCAGTATTGGATATAAATAACTGCCTTAAAATCTCTTTAAAATAGCGTGAACACTTCAATAATTTCTACTACACAATTTTCAGACTCCGTGTGGGTCTTAACCTAACACTTGACACAGGGTAGACAAAACAGTTGCAATATTTCCCAGTTGAATACCAGTCGGAGTAAGAAGAAGTATTCTGATTACAAAATTGTTTAAACCGTTCATCTACTGGCTGAACCAGTACCCACTGATATTATTTATCAAAAAAATCATTTAAGTCTCTGTTGGTTGCCATAAATCATTCCCCCAAAGTGAAAACGTTTTTGAGTTAAATAATGCAGTAAAATTAACAAGTGGAAAACACTGAAAATCCAAAGCATTTCTTGGTTTTTATATTGTAATCTCGCGATCGGATTAAACAATGTAGCATTAAAGAAACATTTCTTTAAAACTAGAAGTAATCAAAGATTAGTTAGCGTGTTCGATGCTTAGATTTGGATGAGCAGGTGGAAAATGTTTCTTAGAGATTTGTGAAATGTGGAGGTTCTGTACACATGTCTTGTAGGGCTGCCCCTGCAAAAGTTTGCTGCGGGGAGCCATTTTGCAGAACACACTAATTTATGCATACAATTCTCAATTTCAGACGCCCTGCACGAGATTACTTTGCGTTCTCCTTCGTCGAACGCGATAAAGCTTCATTATATTTAGTTTAAAAAAAATAGCTTGAGTTTAGGTTGATGTATAGTTGATACGTAGATCTAAAAGTTCTAATTTGGAAATAAGTACATGCCAGAGAATGATACCAGATTGCCTGCTAATTTGAACAATTACTTAAAATTCCTAAAACTAAGTAAAAGCCAAGATATATTCTTTTTGATTTTCTAAGGCCTAGCTCAAACGCCGTACTTCACATGTGCCGAATCTAATGTTAATGAGCAAATTCTATTGTTCTGCCTTATATGCATCAGATTCGGCACATTTGAAATTTGACGTTTGAACTAGACCAAAGTCACCACTTGTAAGTCTGTAAATGGTCAAATCTGTGCCTTTCGACTTCAAGGTTCCCGAGTTCAAATCGCGGCTCAGCCGAACGTTGAACATTTGTGTGACCTTTTTTCCCTTTCAGTCCTTACAAGGTTGGTGAAATGAGTACCAGCTTCTGCTGGGGGCTAACTTGCGACGGATTAGTGTCCCGTCCAGGGGGAGTCAATTCAAATCTGAACTGACATGAACTATATATGCCGCTGAAAATGAATTGCAAAACAGTTACTGTTCATCAGCAGGACACCAAAACCGTATGCAATTCCACTATTGGTTTCAACTCTCATCCGCTTAACACTACAGAAACCGGAGACAAGCCATTGTATCACTTAGGCTCGTAAAAGGATTAACTAACAAGGTGGAGATAAAAGTATGCCTGCAGCGATTCGTGAGTCTACGTCATAGCTTAATTGCTACGTCACAGCTTAATTGCTACGAAGCGTTAGCGGAGAAGCACACTAATTTAGGCATAACTTCTCTGGGCTACCTGTGGTGAGTCAGATACCAAGATCGTTTAAGCTTTTTATTCTGTTTGGATGGATGGATGTTTGTCCACTTTTCCGCGACAAGCGCTGATTAGTTTGAATGCTCTGAACATGTGCTTCGTTCGTTCCTTGGATTTCATTTATTTGTGTTGCGAAGTGTTAGCGGAGCAGTTCACTAGTTTAGGCACAAAAAGTTCCTTTGCATCACTTCACTTTTGATAAATACTACTAGTTTCGTAGATATCTTATTCGCTAAGTTCTGTCAACACTTTTTCCCTCTTATCAGTTTGTATTAAAACAACAGAAATTAGTAGAAATTTTTATTAAAAGCCTGTTACTCTTTTAGACGTAAGTTGTCGCAAACAGTTTGCGGGGGAGTGTTTGCGAGCCAACGCAAATCGTTTGCGTTAATGAGAATACATTTTACTAATATTTAATTCAAATCTGAACAGACACGAACTATATATGTCGCTGAAAAAGAATAGGAAAAAAGACATGTCTCTAAGATCTCAAACAAGCCATAAAGATAGAACTCTCTACGGCAGTTCTGCAATCGTTTTGTACGCGGCAATGAGAAACGTGGTAATGGAATGTCATCGCAGATAGTTTGCAGCTTGTCTCAAATAGTTTGTTGATCATCGCAAACACCCGTCCGCAAATTGTTTACGTTTCATTTTACAACGCTTTACGTCTACGTGGGAAACAGGCTAATGTTAAAACCAGAAAGTGTTGGGGAGATGCATGTTTCTCAACTTTTGAATGATATTAATCTAATGTGTAAAATAATTAATTCATCAGGAGATAAAACTAGAATCACGAAATCTAGAGCGAAGCTCGATTGTGCCTGAGGGTGGTAAAGGATGTTCTCATAAAACGTATCAAAGAAATTTTTTCTCATCATAACGCATCACGACATTGTTCGGGGCGTGTATTAACATATAGTTAAAGTAGATATTAGTTAGTGTTGTTATTAGTCAATAGTAATTGCAGTTTTGTAAAGCTGTTTTGGACTTCAGTATTTAAGCGCTATATAAGTTTTGGTTATTATTACTATTATTATTAATATTATTGTTGTTGTTGTTGTTATTGTTATCACGGACCTAATTTAACGGATCACGGGAGAACCCTCTAGCACCCTGTTGTATGATTATTTTAAGACAATCCTGTTCCTTCTTCCAATGTAACCCGTGTTCCTTTTCCAATATCTTCGCGTTCCCGTTTTCCCTCAATTAGGTTTAATAATTTTATTAATAGCCACAAAATAACGACCTGAATTCATAGAACCAATTAGCATCTTTCTTAATGACTTAGATTTTGAGGAACAGAAGATTCAAGTGATTGCGAAATTTGGGTATGAGAAAAAATAACCCAGGAAAATCTTATGTTTACCTTGGTATATTTGTCTCTATTCTATCATACCCTCATATTGAAATCCTAAGTGGCGTTTTCTGCACTCTCGTTAGTTAAAGACTTTGTGGTTTAAGCGTCAATCGCGTCTTTTCTACCATTATTGTGTCTACAAATTATGCACATTTCGAGTTTCAATGATTAACTAATCACAATAATAGATTACTACTAGTAGTAGTAGTAGTAGTACTACTACTACTACTACTACTACTACTACTACTACTACTACTACTACAACAACTACTGCTACTACTACTGCTGCTGCTACTCTTGCTGCTGCTACTGCTACTGCTAATGCTACTGCTACTGCTACTGCTACTGCTACTGATACTGTTACTGCTACTGTTACTGCTACTGCTACTGCTACTGCTACTGCTGCTGCTACTGCTACTGATAGTGTTACTGCTACTGTTACTGCTACTGCTGCTGCTACTGCTACTGCTACTGCTACTGCTACTGTTACTGCTACTGCTGCTCCTACTGCTACTGCTACTACTACTGCTACTGCTACTGTTACTGTTACTGCTACTGCTACTGCTACTGCTACTGCTACTGCTACTGTTACTGCTACTGCTACTGCTGCTCCTACTGCTACTGCTACTGCTACTGTTACTGCTACTGTTACCGTTACTGCTACTGCTACTGCTACTGCTGATACAAACTTCATCTTCTCACGCTTGCTGCGCTCACGTGTGGGAGACCGTTTTAATACTCGAAGTAGAATTCGGTAACTCCGTTTACCCATGTAATTATATCTTTTGCTACATGTACTTGTACGCCTTTAACCAGTAAATTTTGCCAAGGCTCATTGTTCTTTTTTTGGTGACTTTATCCTTAATCTCCTTACTTCTGTCATCGGTTTTTATTGAAGAGAAACCAAAATAGAGTAAGGCTGATTGAAACGAAACACCTCGCGCCACACATGTATTGTACGGCCGGCTGAATTTAAAGGCAAACTACCTTCATTGTTTGTTGAGCAGTCTTTAGGGCTCAGTTAACAGTGAATCATTTATTGTACGGTTGAATTTAGAGGTGAATTACCTTCATTGTTTGTTGAGCAGTCTTTAGGGCTTAGTTAACAGTGAATCATCTATTGTACAGCTGAATTTAGAGGTGAACTACCTTCATTTAAGAAATAAAACATGTTTTCCGTGCCTTCATAGCCTGGTGAAAACCGAGGCAAACGTTTGGGAGAATTCGAGAGCAGATCAGTGAAAACCCGAGACGCAGTCGGGGTTTTCACCTGCTCAAGAATTCTCACAAAGTTTGCCGAGATTTTCACAAGGCAATGGAGGCATGGAAAACATGTTTTATTTCTTTTATAAAATTATTATTTTCCGACTAAAAAAAGAGAAAGGCGATATAAGAAGCGCGCGTATAGTTTGATTCTTTCATGAAACTGCAAACTCTCACAACTTGGCGACGGCAAAACGTCAGTTTTGTGCTTCATAGCGCTATGAAAGCACACTTGTCGACCAGTCAGAACGCATGTAGTATCTGAACTATTTTTTATAATGTTTGTTGAACAGTCATAAGGGCTCAGGATACACGGTGAATCTTTTTGTATTTTGTGTTGTATCGCTAGGTAAGTTTGAATTTCAGTCAAGTGTTTACCAGAAAAAAATCTTAGTTATCGAATCTCAGCATGAGCTTGTTATTAAATTAATTATTATTATTAAATTCTGGCCAATTTGAGCCTCGTTGTTCTTATACTATTGTTTTTATATAAAAAAAAACGCGTGTATACATGTAAATTCCTTTGTTGTTCATAAAATGCCCCCTACGTGACAAAAAAATAAACACTATTGTTTTCAAAATTTAACCTAACTGTATAGTCACCAGTCGTCTCAGTGATGTAGCGGCGATACAAATAAATATTTCATGAGAAGCGTGGCGCTTTATGCTTTATGAAAACACAGGTCAATGTGCTCCGCTGTTTTCGCTGCGGGTCGCCACGTTTTATATCACAAACCAGGAGACGAAAAATTTCACACTTTTATTTGAACATATTTTCCTGCTGTGAATGCATATATCTTTAGTGTATCCGGCAATTGACTGTTTGAAGCACTGAAGTATTTTCATTATATGAAGTAAATTAAACTTTCGTTCCAGAGTGAGTAATTTTCTTTTCAGTAAAGAAAAACACAATTTATAAATGTTCCCGATGACTAAAAATATTATAATACTTTAAACGTACAAGGAAAAAAGCAGGCAACGAAACAAATTGCATAATGAAACCGCTTGAAAGCCAATACAATAGAGACTTAGAGTAACTAATGACAGACAAAGTATGGGATCCTTTTTTATAAAAAACCTTTATAAAATCAAACAGACTCAAATTGATATAGACCTTAAAGTGTATATGACAGATTTTTTTTATTTCTTATTTTATTAGCCCATAGTGTTAAAATAAGGGTTTCAAAGTGTTTAGCTCCAGAAATTGTCTTAAATCCTTTTATTTCTTGCTGTAAATACTCAAAATTTCGGCTTAAAAATTGTATCATAAATCGCGCTGCCAAAAGACTGGTTTTCAAACCTTGTGACGTCAGAAGGTTTGAAAACAAAAAAACAAAATGGCAGCAAGCGAACTAAAAGCAACAGATCACATTCAGTGATCAATGATCAATCACAATCAACTTCGTGCAATTTCAGACCACAAAAAAAAAGAGAAACGCTCAAAAAGCACATGTTTTCAAACCTTGTGACGTCACAAGCTAAAAACTTTGAAACCCTTTTTTTAACACTATGGGCTAAGAAAATAAGAAACAAAAAAAAATGTGTCATATACACTTTAAGAACAACCTCAGAATAATCAAGATTCAAATGCAGGTAATGATTTTTTGAGGAGATTCTTAGGACAAAATACAGTTACGATTACATTTTAAACGCCACAGCACAGAGCCAATTTACGTAGTTTTCAACTTACACAATCAGTTCTGTCCAAAAAATGTCTAGATACATCACTGCAACATTACGAAACTGTACTTTCGGTTAAATTTTCATGCAAATATAATTTAAAAACATCTGAGGCTCACATTTTCACAGAAATTAGGAGCAAAGGTGCTCACCAACAATTTACTCGTTCTTATAGTCTTAATTATAAAGGTAAAGGTAAAGGTATCTTTATTTAACGTCGGTAGTTCCGTCAGTATCAATGGAAGCCGACATTGCGCCCTTTACCCCCTCCCTCTGTCAGTGCTCCGTTTTACGAGTATTTAAAGCTACAGCTACAAAGATCAGAGGAAAGTTGGAGGCGCTGAGAATCAAACTGGGGACCTCCAGCACAGGAGGCAGCGCACTTACCAACTGTGCTACACGTCTGCTCCTAAAAACTCAACCAAAACTTACGGACAAAATCAGTCAAAACACTGATCTGAATCAAGTGAGTCCACGTGGTGGTAATACAAGAAGAGGGGAACCATTCTGTCTTATTTGTGATTTTGTTGGTAAGGTTTTTATTCTTGAAAATGAAGCAATTAGTAGAGCAATTAAGACGAAAAGTGCCACAAAATTTGAGAACAATAAGACCAAGCCAATGGTAATCTCAGCAATGGTTTTCAGTAAACTGGTTCAATGTTGAGGTGAATTACTTCTTAAAAACACGTGCGTGTTCAAAATCTTTTCATTTTTTTTTCTACATTTTGTACTTTTGGCAAAAGCATCTGAAAAAAACGAAGAAGAAGAAGATGAGAAAGAGAAAGAAGAAGGAGGAAGAGGAGGAGGAGGAGAAAAAGGAAGCTTTTTTTATTCCACAATAACGCTATGCATGCAATTTTTAAGATAATATGTAGTTCTAGTTTTACAAGAATTTACGTTAAATATCACTCATCTTGTAAAGTTTGCAACTTTGTATAAAATTACTATTGTAAAATGTACCTTTACTACAGAAAATTAGATCACCGTTACTCAACATTAAAACTTCATAACACGAGTCTCACAGATCGACAAAGGATAATGTATTCATTATACCTTTAGCTGAAAAAAGATCTTTTTAACTAAACAACATTTTATCACTAAATTGGAAAATTTCTTTTTGTTTTTTAGTCAAAATCTGTATTTTTCCTACGTATGTGGTCATTTTTTTTACTTAGACTGCACGATTACTTGGTCATATTAAATAACATACTTGATTATGTAACTTGTTACATCTCAAGTTTTTTTCTTTCTGTTCTGCTGATTAGGATAATGAAAGTTAAACTTGATTGAAGAAAATCTAAATTGTTGAATTTAATCTTTACAAATTTCAGACAATTATTGATTGTTCAACAATGTGGTTTCGGAAACTTTTGCTTTCCAAATTTAACCTTGTTTTTTGTGTTTTCTTTCAAGTGAATGAAAGAGAGTAAATCGCGCTATGTACTAACACGAAAGATTTTTTTGTCAATTCTGTTTTCCATCATTAAAATATAACAATAGAAGTTGTCGATTGTAGAAATAAAGTAAGTCAACACCATAACGTGGCAATGTCATTTTAAAAAAAAAACAAATAACATTTTTTTGTAATTTTTCTTGCAACTAATGTTGCACTGACCCAACACAACCGAAAAATACTTTTACATGAAGTTAAAATCTAGAATTATGAAATTTGTGAACTCTTTTCTTTTGCTTTACAAATGTACTTTCTAAATAATTTTTACCTTTTCAATTATCCCACGAGGTGTGATGTAGATACCTTTAGCTTAAAAGAAAAGAACCTTTTCAAATAACAGCAAACATTGGCAAATGTTTAGCTGTGCGTTCCTTTCTAACGAGGATAGTCATCCTTGAAGAGAGAAGTAAGAAAGATTGACTTGGCATCTGAGATGCATACCACACCTGTTTCTAAGTCGCTTCCCTTTGGCTGCCTTCAAAAATATGTTCTACCTGTGCCAAATCTTTACAGTTCCTTTGTTCGTATGCATTAAATACATCGAAATAGAGCCGCTGCTTAAGACGAATCAATAGAACAGACGAGTTACTACGCAAAGGAATGTGGATATTTCGGACATCCAATGGAGTCTGCTGGTTGTTTTCATTTCCTCTCTGCAGTAAACAATTCTTGTTTTTAAGGCCCTTTTGGCTATCTTGGAAGAAAACCGTACAAGAAGACTGGTATAGAGGCTCTCATTTGCAATATTTTTCTATTTTGATAACTTTCTAACACGATAGTGCAGTATTGATATACCCGGAACTGGCATTACAAGGATCCAGTGAATGTTCATCCTTTGTCTGCACTGATATTCCCGGCGTAATGGCTTTTGTAGTACCTGCAAGTTTTAATTGTTTTTTGTACAGTCTCTATATCTCAGTAAGGTTTTGGAACTACTTAAAGAAACCACTAAATTATGTATTTGTGATTTTTGATTTTCCAGTTCTCGTGAATACTAGTAAAACCTGCCAATTTAAAAGATTCACAAAATGTGTTTTAAGAGACGTTTCGAAGCGTGGTGTTCTTGATGGTTGATCAATGAATTACCAGTAACAAGGAAAACAATGTCTGGAAACTAATAACAAAAAGGATTTTGATTTGTTACAAATCCAAGATTAAAATTTCAAGAAGCTTTTTTGTGAAAAGTTTGCAGAAAAACAGCAAGCAAAGAGTGGACAAAGTGATTAAGAAAGGTAGCATGCTTCACCGAGACACTACAGGTTTGAACAGCAGAGACTACATTTTTGGCCTTGTTTTGGTTTGCAAAACAATAAACTATGTGTCTTCTACTGAAATATTTAACTTCACAATGTGGTTTTTAATAGGTTAACGTTGTTTATCGGTTTTAACTTTTGTGTTCGATGATGTTTCTATGCCATAAAGGTTTTCATAGGTATTCACGTTTCCTAAGTTATCTTTCAAACATACCAATCAAATTAACAAGAGAGAAATATATAAAACAAATCAAATTATAAACAGTAAAATCCAATTAATTTGTCCTCGAACCACGTCTCAGCAAAAGCCAAAACAGAGACTTGGAACTAAAAAAATCCTTTGCGATATCTCTGCAGGTTTTGTAAATAATTCCAAGTAAACGAAAGCACGGTTAAAATGCTTTATTAACACCCAGTTAAGATAAGATATATAGCAGCTTACGAAGTTAACTGAAGAGCAGACATAACAGTTATCACCAACAGACAAATTAGAGGACCTCAGAATGGCTAGATGTAATTAACTAGCTTGATTTTGCAGGAGGAAAACGGGAGTACCCGAGGAAAAACCCTCGGAGTTAGCTTCAGATCGACAAATGTCAGCCCACGTGCGGAGCCCCGGGTCAGTGTCGCTGTAGTGGTGGGAGGCGAAACTTACTTGTGTCATTTTACTAAATTCTGTGCACCTTATCGAAGAGGCCAAGTTCTCCATTAGGCCTGATCGATGAGCTGTTCCAATTTAAGTTTCTAGGCCATACCTGTCCCCGTTTGACCTGTCATATCTCATCTTATTGTATTTCATTGCCTACAAAGCATCTTTCGTTTTCATGATATTGTTGACTGCTAACTCCAGGTTCCATATTACACAAACAATGGAACGGACTTTGTAAGTTTGTTACCGCGAGGCTGCAAAACTTGATACTTTGTCTTTGGAATTCTTCCTTTGCGCTGTCAAAAAGTAAACTCATACTGTTTTCCCCCTATATCAAAGCGAAAGAGATTTTGTAGCACTTTGATGTTTCACCAGAACTAATTAGCTCAGGAAACGAACACTGATTTTGCAAAACAGGATAAATTAAAAAATTGTTCGTTCGAGCGAGGAAACAAAGAAAGATCTTCTCACTGAAACTATTTTAGTGGATTTGCTCAGCGGGAAGTTTTCGTGCACTGATAAGGTTTTTGGCAATTTGTGTTTTTAAAATGAAGTTATACCCTTTGGCTTTTGTTGTAGTAATATTGTCCTTTAGCGTCAATTGAATTTTTTCCCCTTTCACTCAAATCTCAAATGCTTTGACAACATGACTTGAAGATATCGAAATTCAATCTAACATTTTTATTGCTTAACTCGTTATTGAAAACAACAATGACGCCACTAAGCGTTTCAAACGCTTTTTAAAAATTCTACTTGCAGCAGCCTCAAGGAAAAGTGTTTTTTAAACATAAAGATATTTTAAATCTTCTGGTATATTTCAACTGACAATTAAACTATTCGAAAATATTAGTACATAAAGTTATTTCAAAAATGCAAGAGCGAATTTGATTACTCATTCGAAACTTTTCATAACAGTTCATATATAGTCACGCAGTTCGTTGCGTTCACGGAATGAGGTTTTAGAAAGTCCCACAAACGTATCAAAATTCACAACGTAATCTTTCTTTTCCGAGCAGGTATTTGAATAAAACCAACGTTGAGTGCCCATGTTTCATTATGTACAACACAGTAAAAACCAGGAATAGTAAAAACTAAAATCTTATTTATTTTGAAGAGAAACTGCGTGAGAAGAGAACGTTTGCCCAGTATATTAAGGTGATCGAAGATAATAATAATAATAATAATAATAATAATAATATTAACGCTTTGTTAACAGTATATCCATTAAAATATGGTTCTTCACCTGTTAAATGCTACCTAATTAGATTAAAAATATAATATATTTATGACAATGAAATTTTTTTTACAAGAGCCAGTATTGAATCTTCCCGAGCCTCAGTGTTCAGAATTTTTTGGCGACATCAGCGTCAATTTACGCTGGGTACCCGAGTAACCTCAATTTGTCCTTAATTTGTTATTTCTGTGAGCGTTTTTTGTTGAAGAAAAAAATAGGAACAAGCCAAGGTTTCAGTTACATTTCTGGTAGTCTAATGGAAATGCATCTTCTGTTTTGGTTTTACTCGCGGATCAGCTTTTAAATTTTGTTTATAATGTTATTGGCTTAGCACTTGAGGGTCTTTGAAGGGACTTCATGGGGGGCATATTTAATATTTCCGGGTGTGCTATCATTTTGCTACACTGAACATGCCATCATTTTGTGGCTGGCAATGAAATGAATGATAGAAATGTAGCCATTACTAATTTTTTCATTAACAGAGCACGAAACCACAAAAACAAAATAGAAACAAGTATTGGAAAACGAAATGCCTCGCACTGCAGATGTATTGTAAGGCTGTATTTAGAGACAAACTACCTTCATTGTTTGTTGAACAGTCTTAATCGTTCAGATTACAATGAATCTTTTTGTGTTTTACACGATGTTGTTAAGTTAAATTACGAGTATCGGTCAAGTTTACCTGAAGAATTCAGTTCCTAGTTATCGAGCCTCAGCCTGAGCTTGTTCTTAAACTGTTCTTAAATTTTGGTCAATTCGAGTCTCGTTGTTCTTATGAAGTTGTTCTTATAAAAAAAAGCGTGTCAGTTCCAAGGGTCCACAAAATTTTGCCTGCTTTCTGTTAATACTCCTCCAATCAAACTGCAGGTTACACGATCAATCCAATCCAAAAATACTTGGAGGGATTAACGTCA
>JAOEJH020381910.1:0-12515 GCA_025448215.2 Palythoa grandis
GCTCAGATTTTTTCTGAGCTCCCTGTCTCCGCATAATTTCATAATGTTTATTTATTTACTGATCGGTTCCTTACTAACTGTTAAATTCATTGGAGATATTATGGAGAGTTTCTTATCTAAAATATGATAGAAATAGATTATACTAGGCGCAGAATAGGTTAATATTATAGTAAAGACTACATTTATTGGATAAACACTGATGTAAACGTAACAGTTTCAAAGTGCCAGTAAATCAATATTATTATTGTTATTATGTTATAATTCATTCATTACAGTTTTGACAGTACCTATAACACATGCATTCAGTCTTTTAATATTATCGTGTATTTAAGAGTTTGTGAAATGTACAACAAACAAATTGAATGCTGTGATTACGTTAAGGTAGGTTAATGCTGTGAAATTTTTTAATCAACCTTTAAAAGTCAACAGCGGAGTGTATTTTATGTGTTTTAAAATGAAGCATGTCGACGAAGATACACCTCTCAATAATCGAAGCGTTCGAAGCGTCTATTTGATAACAAGTAGTCGTGAAATAAAAGTTTTGTGAAGAAATCGGTTATGTATCGCTGCTTCGCCTTCGGATCAAATTAGTGGTTCCCTGAACGGTTCACCATACAATGTATATTCAATTGATCGATTTAAAGATGAAACATTTTCATTATTTATAAGTAGAGTATGTTTGCCAGTTGTACACTTTCAACGTGTTGAGAACTTATAAATCGTCGTTTCAAAATGGTGTAGCTATAGCGTTGCGCTGTGTTAACAAAGTATTTAAAAATTTGTTTATTAACGTTTTTTATCATGCTAACACTGCACCAAAAACAAAAAACAAAAAACAAAAAACAAAAAACAAATAACAATGGAATTTGTTTTCATCAATTCATACATCTTTGAGAAGTTGAAAATAACAGGAAATATTTTAAATAATTCGGAAATTACTATAGTTCAAAGAATCTTTCAATGAAACTTTCAAAACTTGTAGAAAAAAGGATGGTGTAGCGTGCAGGTGAAGCGTACTTTATTTCAGTTATTAATACTACGACCTTCCCCCCCCTCCCCGGAGGAGGAGGCTAAATAGAGAAAAAAGGTACTCAGTTTTATAGTACCATAAATTTGTACAATACTTGTATCAGATGGGCAACTTTTTATTCAACTTGAGTTTAGAGTACATTTCTTGACGTCGCAAAATAAAAAGCACTAACATTTAAGTCGAGAACCATTTTTCTCAATAACGTATTCATTTCGCTTGTTCATAGATTCGATTAAATTGTTAATTGTTTGAATTGGAACTGAATAAATAGTCTCTAGAACTCGTTGTTGAAACTCGTCATATGTCTCTGTGCATATTTGTTTTTCAAGTGCTATAGACCTCAACTTATTGTTACAAGATGAAAAAAGTTTTCAATGGGATTCAAGTCAGGAGATAGAGGGGGGATTGGAAACAGTATGGCTTTGGCACATGCCATAGCCTGTTTTGCCAAGGCCAAGTTTTGAGACGGATCGCCATCTTGTAAAAACACGCGACTATTTTTAGAAGCTTTCAAAAACATAGAGTTAAAATTCTGATCTATGAAGTTTGCGAAAAAATCTCCACACATTTTTCCATAAAGCTTGCAAAAAACTGAACTACACCATGCTGTGTTGTAACTGATAGCAACTATTAACGTTAAGACTTTCCAGCCAGAACACTCCTTTTTTCCCTTTGTTGTACAATCGCGGCAAATTAAAGTCGTGCTGACTTCTTTCTCCATATAGGTTACCATCAATAGCCGTCATATCGTGTCCCGTGCAGAGTTTTTCACAGCTGAATTACAAGTTTTCAGAAGAATTCTTTCTGGTTGAAAGTGCATGGGGGGCAGTTTGTCCCCCAGTCAAACGTAGATAATGAGATTCAACAGCTGATTGATAGCAAAGAATTCTCGCCTTAGGGCTCTCGCTTGCTCTAGTGGGTTTCGTTTGTAGACAAACCCAGTAACGTCTAAACAGGAGGCGACGTGATCGGTCCAAAACTTCGCTGCGTCTACTCGTTCCGTATCATCATGGCAAACTTGAGACGTGTCGTCAGATCTTTTCGAGTCAGTAACTCCTTTTTTCTTGTCTGTAGGTAAAATTATTTTTCTCTGTTAAAGAATCTCGTCACTGTTCGGATGGAGATTTCTGCCTCATTAAGTCCAGCATACTGCATCAGCCGCTTCACAGAAAATGTCCCCTCTTGTTCCCTTAACTGAACCGTCAGGTATCTCAGGACATGGCGTCTTAAACGATCTGTAATTTTCCGTGTCCTGCCTTGTCTAGCTCCAACTTTCTTTAGTTGTCGTCTGTCTTCCTTGGCCATGATTGAAATATGGCACATCCTTTTTGGCAGACCTTTGATTACGTTAAGGTAGAACACAGTGACACTGGCCCTTATTCTGTCGTCTGTTTTTCTAGTGTTAACCATATTGTTTATTCTGCTTAAAACGTTTCATGCAAGTGCTGCGGTCGTAGATAAAAGTATTCCTTTTAAAATTAAATTCCTAATTTCCAGAACATTATAGAATATTGTTAAATGTCAGAAACTAAACTTTACAATTACGTAAGCCGCTTAAACCGGTAGAATACAGCTTGGTATGTGTGACTTCAACACGTCGTTTTCGAGAACAGTCACACAACGTCTGGCCAAAGATATCGCATTTACAAACCTAACGTCACGTAAATTCTTTAGATTTTTTATCTCAGACAATTTCGAACAAAAATCTTTGGACCCCCTCGTTAAAAAACATCCCCCGCACCCCCATACAATGTTGCGTTGTTTTTTGTTAATTTTTTGTCCCTGGAAAACAACATTGATGTGGGAAGGGGGTAAAAAAGGTATACCTGTCCAAGGTTCTTGTCTGAGATTGTAGATGGATATAGAGTGACAACTGTTTACTGTTTCGGTGATCAAACTTGTACCTAGGCTCTTTTCTTCAGGAAAAGAGAAAAGAGAAAAGAGGAACGAGGAAAGAACCTGGGTACAAGGTTGTTACGGTCACGTAACAGCTGTTGTGTTACCGACATACTGTCGTAGGTACAGCTAATGACTGAAATATCGGAGAGTCAGGTTGGCGTAGTAGTCATCATTCGCGCCTCCACGACCTGGAATCGAATCCTGGGCTCCGCACTTGGGGTGAGAGTTGTTAATCACAAGCTGACACCGGGGGTTTTTCTCCGAGTACTCCGGTTTTCACAAAATCAATTTTCACGCCGAGATCCGCGAGCGATTAAACATTAGCCGTCAAATTCAGTTTATGAAAAACATGTTCAAAAAGACAACTTTAGTTTAGGTAGAACACCAACAAGATAATTGTGACTGTCATGGTTTGTCAAATTTTTGTAGTATATCTAGACGTTTGCTAATTATTTCATATCTTGATTTCCTTAGTTGAACTACCCCTAATCAGGCTTTTATCTATACTTATAAATTTCCGTTTGCCATTGTATAACTATTCCAAATAAAAATAGATCCAGTGAATTTTCGTTATTATACTCAGGTCATCAATGCAGGGAAAATGGGCCGAGCCATGCAAGGAGGATTGGGGAGGGTGGCATCATTTTACTTCATGTAAGCAGATATTCAAATCTCCCATTTAGACATTTAGAAAAACCACAGTTTCCTCGTGCTGTTCAAACCTCCAGGTCAATCTGAGGACTTCGAATTTGCAGCTCAAGACCAATTTACAGTATTCGATTTTCAGGTTTTACCATTGCAAAATAATTTTTCAAAAATATACTCAATATCACAGGTGATACTTTTTATAAGGAAAATTTACAGAAATTTAGTGGCTTTTTTCAATAAAAAAATTGTTTTTCGTTCGTGTTTTTGAAGTAGTTTCTTCAGGAATGTCACCTTGGCAACGGAGACACCTTGAAATTTTCGACAGGAAACGAAGCAAATTTAGAGCTCGCGTTTTGGGTTCTCAACGGAACACTTTTTACGGGCCGGCTTAGATATTTTCACTCAATAGAATATGGAATATGTGCTTTAAGGTGATTGTTATTTTAACTTCAAATTACATCTGCCAGTGTAATTTTTCACGGCCTAAAGTTAGCTACTTCTTAGCACTTTACGCGTAGATCTTCAACTGGGATATTTGAAACTGCCCAGTTCATTCTAAAAGTATCACTTTTCTCAAATCAATTTAGTGCTTTAGAAAGGATAATAGATGTGTGATTATCCCTGCAAACTATGGCGATGGATATTAACGCATTTGGTTGTACGCGCGAAAAGAAAATCCATCAATTTCTTTGATATTTTCAGCAGGAAATGACGCTGTCGAAGGTGGTTTCGGCGATATTCAATTTTCCTTAATTTTGAAAAATCTGAAGCGCTGTTGAACCTTTGAACTATATTTTCGAAAATGACTCATCATAACTGATAAGGGTTATTTGAGCCAAGTATCTAAAATTTCGATTTTTACAACTGTCGCGGGACTTTTGATTTTTACAGACCTTGGCTCTTAAGAATGATCTCGTCAACAGGAACGCCAGTTATAAATACGTCTAACACAAATAAAAGAATCACAAACGAAAAAAAATAGCACAAGAAAGTGAGAAATGTGTCTTTCTTGCGCACTATATAATAGTCGACGAGTAATCGATGATTCATCGATGAGTGATCAATAACATCAATAAGTACTCAATTACATCAATGAGTAATCGGTGTCATCGATGACTAATCGATGGGCCACGAAATTTTTTGGCTTCGATTACTCATTGATCATTGCCAATAATCAATGACTAATCAACTGATTACCATCGATTATTCATTGATTACCAATTGATGTCATTGATCATAGATTAGTTATGTCTGGTTATCTTAAACCTACACTGTCAGTTCGCACTTAGGGCCTTTAAATGTGCGCAAAAAAGTGCATTGACAGTACACTAGTCATTCAGTAGACGAGGCTACCCAAAGGAACACGCAGCGAAGAACATAAACGCACGAACCAAACGTCGAAGCCAAGGGGACAAATTTTTCAGCAGTTGCCAAAACAGTGAGAATACACAAGGACTTCATTAGTGCTATACTTTTAGTTCTTCATGCTCTCGGGCCCTCACCACACGTATAAGGGTAGTTTTGAAAACGGAGATTTTTCTCTCCGTCTTCAAAAATATCCGCACTCACACGAATACGCGTAAACGATTCCAATGCGCTCCGCATAACCTACGGAGCATGCGTTGACATGCGCTCTCTATGGTTACCATGGCCTTTAACGTTATCTTTTGTGAATATCTCCATATTCCACTGTACAGGCAACAGCGAAGTCTCCGCTTTCAAAAGCCTCCGTTTTCGGTGACAGAACCGAAAACACAGGATACATGTGGACGGAAGGCGAAGACGGAGAAAAAAAATCTCCGTTCTCAAAATTATCTGGAAACATGTGGACAGGGCCTCAGATAGAGTTGCAAACAAATGTTTATCTAAATGCCAGAAATTATACATTTTTATTCATTGGAACTTGGTAGTGCTCTGGGTCAAAAAATATGCAAAAACTGAAAAAAAGAATGCAAGAGAATTGGGAGTGCTACGTGGGTGTGATTTGTTTCCGAATATCGAGGATAAAAGCGAAATTTGTCCGGTTATGTTGTACTCGGTTTGTGACTTTCCTGGATTGGTCGGGCAGACGGCGAATGTGTTCTTTTGAAGCGCTGATTGACTGAATAAAAATGGAGAGTTGATTTGTTCACTGGGATTGTAATCAAATCTTTACTATTTACCTTCGCCGACAACTTAATTTTCTTATGTTTGTGTGCCTAACCCGAAATGAGGTCAATAAGTCAATCTGCATGAAACAACGAATATTAGTATCGATAGCCACCACTTTGTAAAACCTCTCTTCAGCTTATTCCAGCTCTATCTTTTGTTTCGAGCAATTTAGTACGCATAATGTACAGCAGCACCAAATGATTTCTTTATTATATATGTTCATATAACATTTCGTAACACTTTTATATCCCATCTGTTACATATCTTATCTTATTCTGCATATAATTTTTGTTTAAATTACAGTATCTGGGATTTATAGGTCTTACCAATAATAGCTATAGGATTCACTCATTACCAATAAAAACTACGGGATTCACTCATTGCTTTATATCAAAACTGAATGAGAAAATTGAATTGTACCACAACCGAATGACAGCTTTGAGCTTGTTAGAAATTAAATCAGTGCCACCCCTATTTCGCATCCAGTTAAAAAAACAAAATCTCGCGTTTTATGAACAAGTTGTTCTTCAGCTACGACGGTAAAGAGATGCAGACACCCACCACTCGTCCGATGCACAGGCCACCTGTAATTGAACACAAAATTAAAATTACAGAAATTATAGGGCTTCCTAAAATAAGGTATATTATTTGTTCCAGATTTTTGTGCAGAAGCGGAGAGGTTGGTTGATGGAGTAAGCCGTAACATAGATTTTGTAACCCATTAGATGTTTTGTCTGGCACAAAATCAGTTGTGATTAATTGGCATCTAAAAATTTTGCCACTTTGCCAAAAGACATCAAGCTAAACTAGCTTACACTTCAAATACAAAATGAGTAATTCATTATTAACGTTCCACAGCATCAATTTTTGTTGCTTGCTTTCGATTTTGTTTAATTTTCAGGTACCATCATGTGACCCAGTTAAAATATCTTGAGGCCATAACAATGAACGAATCTAGGCAACTACTTACCTACCCCTCCCCTATACCTAAAGGCGGTTGGTAGAGTTTGGGGTAAGGTATCTTTACGTTTAGGGGAAGGCTTAGATGAGTAGTTGCCAGAAAGGAATAGGAATAGAAAAACAAGATCTGATAACTGCACACACACTGAAACATCTTCAACAATAAAGCATTGAATTCTTTATTCTTTTAAAATAGCTCACTTTACAACAGAGAAAAACGGAATCAATCACCACCCCATCCCTTAGACTAACGGTAGAGTCAGGGTTGGAGTAAGGTTTAGTTTTAAGCTTAGGGGAGGCGTAGGTGAGAAGTGTCTAAAAATCAAAACTGTTCAAATTAACGAGCGTACCTTGTTGATAGGCCTTGATTTTAAACGAGTTGCTTGCTCCCCGAATGTCACCATAAATCTCATATACATTTTCATACAAAATCAGCAACTCCCTCAGAACATCGATAGCAAAGCTGGCACAGTTTCCTGTTTAAAACAAAGATATTTTGTTCTTTTTTTGTGAACTGCATGAAAGAAATACGAAAAAACTAGTTATGTTACTTCAAAGCACTTAAATGATGCGTTTGACAACGTCGAAAAATACATGGCGAGAATTAGATTCCATGCTGGAAGCTGAAAATAACCATTTTAATCATAAATTACATGGTCTTAACCGTGTAAATATTACAGAAGGCTGTGGAAATCTCTTGATTATTTTCTCATAACTATAAGGTAGATAAACAAAGAATTACACCTATATAGCAAAAAACAACTGTTGCTGTACATCCAACATGAAACAAAGCCACATTTTCTTTCAAATTTGCCAAGTACTCTACCACTTATGGTTCAAAATATTGGTTTTATCAAATTTTCACCCTCGAATATTGCATTTAAAGCGTTCTGATTGGTTCACTCAATCTCCGTTATCAGCTCATATACCGTGTGACCATATATAGAATTTGACTAGGATTTCCAAGTATCTAATTGTTCCAAAATGAATGAAATTTAATAAAACAATTATTCCGTCTTGTTGGATATTATATCCAACGCGCGTTCGTGGAATAATTGTTAAATATTCGGCATTGGTCTATACATTTTAAACGATGCAAAGACGGCATAAATGTATCATTCGGCAAAAGAATTCCTTTGCGCTTTTAAGTTTAGTAACGTAACTCAGCTAATCGAATCATAGTTAATACCACGTGATCGTGTCTCGGACTTAGGAACCATTGGGTAATTGTCAAACATTTAATAAACTCTTTACTGTATGATCGATTATGACTCACTAATTTATAGTTTTCGAACCTAACTGATTTTGTTTGATCTGCACTGGAATTTTGCAAACGTGGTATAAATAAACAGTTTTGCTCGGACCCTTGGCAATGTATTCACGCCCGGACACCGTAAGCGAACTTTTTAAAAGTGAGCACTACGAGGAATCAAGTGAAGTGACTTTTGTTCTAGCTGCATTTTCGTTTGACGGTTTTTCTTTTGTATTGATAAAACATTGTAGTTCACCCGGCGTAAAAACACGATAGTTACGTTTATACCTTTTACACATTTTACAAAATCGGACGCCAGTTTCTCCAAAGCCTCCGCGATTTCTGTTTGTTCGCAAGCTTTGAAAGTTTGCACCACATCCATAAGAGCGACACCAAAGAGCTGCATTCCCTCGTAAATCTTTCTGTCCTCAAACGCATAAAAAGCTTGTTTTAAGGCTGCTACGGTTTTGTTTCCGTCTTTAACGCATTTGTCAAAGTTCAGATTTTCTTTTCCCAGACCAGCTGCAATTCCTCTGTACAACTGGACCCACATAGCGTCTGTTGAGCCATTGGTGACTGTCAGTGAGGTGTCCACAGCGTCAAAAAACTGCCGGTTTGCTCTGGAAAAAAAATATATATTCAAACTATAAAAGAACTTCTTTCCCTAAGTTACGTTTTTCCGGTTGATTGCTGCACTACACAAAGTTGTTACTCACTTCCGGTTACTCACGTCACTGCACAAAGTTGATTCACTTTCGGTCGTTCACTGCGTTGCAGAAAGTTGTGACTCACTTTCGATTTCACCACATTGCTCAGTTGCTACTCACTTCCGGTTACTCACTACACTGCACAAAGTTGTTGCTCAGTTCCGGTCGTTCACTACGCTGCACAAAGTTGTGACTCACTTTCGATTGTTCACTACACTGCTCAGTTGTTACTCACTTCCGGTTACTCACTACACTGCACAAAGTTGTGACTCACTTTCGATTTCACCACACTGCTCAGTTGTTACTCACTTCCGGTTACTCACTACACTGCACAAAGTTGTTGCTCAGTTCCGGTCGTTCACTACGCTGCACAAAGTTGTGACTCACTTTCGATTGTTCACTACACTGCTCAGTTGTTACTCACTTCCGGTTACTCACTACACTGCACAAAGTTGTGACTCATTTCCGGTCGTTCACTACGCTGCACAAAGTTATGACTCACTTTCGATTGTTCACTACACTGCTCAGTTGTTACTCACTTCCGGTTACTCATTACACTGCACAAAGTTGTGACTCATTTCCGGTCGTTCACTACGCTGCACAAAGTTATGACTCACTTTCGATTGTTCACTACACTGCTCAGTTGTTACTCACTTCCGGTTACTCACTACACTGCACAAAGGTGTGACTCATTTCCGGTCGTTCACTACGCTGCACAAAGTTATGACTCACTTTCGATTGTTCACTACACTGCTCAAAGTGAAATGTATTGATAATTTGTTCTTTGTCAAAGCAAAGCGACAACAGGATAACTTTTGAAACGTTAGCATCTCCCTCATCCTCCAGGGCTAATCATACAACTTTGTCAACCTTGGTGGACGATTCTTCACTTACGAAGATCAGTGGGAAGAATTTAGACCAGTGTCCTTTAGGTTGTGGTTGGCCTTCTTCTTTTAGTTGTGGTTGTTAACCTTGTACTACAAGTTTAATGCCATGACATAGCCCTGGGGTCTTTATACTAATGGCACACACTCACACCACGAGATTTCTTATAACTGAACCTAAGCACACTTTTATGTAGGTGCTACTTACAAGTATCTGTAGTCATATTTGCCATTTGGGAGGTAAGACTTGAACACCAGGGCACCTTCTGGTACAGCATCCCTGAGTGGGTTGTGACCGCCACCGACGTAGAAGAAGTCAACGTACATCTCGTTATCAGCACCGCTGGGATACACACCTGGTTAAAGCACAGAGATTTTAAACTTTCCAAAGCAAACTAGTGGTTACTATTTAAAAGTAAATTATGAAAGTCAGTAACAGTACATAGCTGAATATTATAAGTATGCTCTGTATTTAGTATATAATCATTTAAAATAGTACAAAATGAGATGTAATTCATTTTGCTGGGAATAACTTGTTAAACCACCAAATTTCTCAAAGTTTGGTAGCTGGCACTGCACAGTTGAGTAAGTGCACTGCTTTCTGTGGTGACGGTCTCCACATCGATTCTCAGTGACTTGACTTTCTTCTGATTAGTGTAGTTTTAAATTAAGTACTCATAAAACGGAGCGCTGACAGAGTGAGGGGGTGTAGAGGGTGCACCACACAGATAGTCCACTGATACTATCTTTATGAGCAACCGACGTATCTCTTTGTCTTTTGGTAGGCAGTGATTTAACTTTTGTAGCAAATTTGTTCTCAAGTATCAACTCTGAAAGTCCCCAATGGCTACTTTGTCACATGTTAATTTATTACTACTGTTAACTGGTGAATGTTAATTCTAGCTGACTAATGGTGGTGAGTCAAATTGGCGTAGCTGTTATCACTTGCGCTTCTCACCTGTACGACCCGGGATCGACTCCCGTGTGCCGCAAGTGAGCTGAGAGTTGTTGATTTCAATCTTACTCCGAGGGTTCTTCTCTGAGTACTCTGGTTTTTCTCTGAGTACTCTGGTTCTTCTCCGAGTATTCTGGTTTTTCTCTGAGTACTCTGGTTTTACTCTCAGTACTCTGGTTTTTCTCTGAGTACTCTGGTTTTTCTCCGAGTACTGTGGTTTTTCTCTGAGTACTCTGGTTTTACTCTCAGTACTCTGATTTTTCTCTGAGTACTCTGGTTTTTCTCCGAGTACTCTGGTTTTTCTCCGAGTACTCTGGTTTTTCTCTGAGTACTTTGGTTTTACTCTCAGTACTCTGGTTTTACTCTCAGTACTCTGGTTTTTCTCTGAGTACTCTGGTTTTTCTCCGAGTACTCTGGTTTTTCTCCGAGTACTCTGGTTTTACTCTCAGTACTCTGGTTTTACTCTCAGTACTCTGGTTTTTCTCTGAGTACTCTGGTTTTTCTCTGAGTACTCTGGTTTTTCTCTGAGTACTCTAGTTTTTCTCTGAGTACTCTGGTTTTACTCTCAGTACTCTGGTTTTTCTCTGAGTACTCAGGTTTTTCTCTGAGTACTTTGGTTTTTCTCTGAGTACTCTGGTTTTTCTCCGAGTACTCTGGCTTTTCTCTGAGTACTATGGTTTTACTCTCAGTACTCTGGTTTTTCTCTGAGTACTCTGGTTTTTCTCTGAGTACTTTGGTTTTTCTCTGAGTACTCTGGTTTTTCTCTGAGTACTCTGGTTTTTCTCTGAGTACTCTGGTTTTTCTCTGAGTACTGTAGTTTTTCTCTGAGTACTCTGGTTTTTCTCCGAGTACTCTGGTTTTTCTCTGAGTACTCTGGTTTTTCTCCGAGTACTTTGGTTTTTCTCCGAGTACTCTGGTTTTACTGAGTACTCTGGTTCTTCTCTGAGTACTCTGGTTTTTCTCCCTCAGCAAAAATTGACTCCCAGCTTATTCCACCTGGTTGTGTTGCTGTGCTCCGAGGTCGTACATGGGCTGTAAAGGGGCTGCCATTGTGTATGTGTCTTTAACCCGTGTTTGTGTGTGATGAGTGCACCTTTAAAATACTTGCGGCTCGACCTTGTTGAGCTGCACCCTCACAGTTCAGTCCTCTGACTGTAAAGAGAGTGATTAGCAAGGGTGAGGCTGATGTGTGATCAGCTGTTTCATAGATTCCATCAACGCAATCATGTTTAATAGCTGTATATGTACAGTACATGCAAGTAAGCATGTAAGTTACAAAATCATTCCATACCTATCCAGTCTTGATTTGTGGCTTCGTCAACTGGTACTGACCAAGATACCTTTACAGCATGGCCAGACGACAGCAATGATGTGTTAACAGCAAGACTTCTGTTTTGCTGAATAATCTCCACTTCATCTTTGACTCCAAGCTGAGAACAGGGAAAAGCCGCATATGGCAAAACACTTCAGCAGGGGTCTCAAATCACTCACTACAGACACATGTATGATTTGCCCATGTTATAAAGGATTCTTTAAAAACCTCAATTTAGAAGTTTGACACTTTTACCGGACGTGAGTCTTATTCATAATCATGATCCTCATCACTGTGTTGCTGCAGCACTTTTGTTGTCACTGTTTTTACAGCTGTTTTTGTTACTACTTGTAACTGTCATTGCTATTGACACTGTTGATGTTACTATTACACTGTACTAAATGCAACGTACATGTATCTTACAATCCACCATCTGTAATCAACACTGGCATTATATGGCAGGCAAGCTGGTTGTTGTTACTATTATACTGTACTAAATACAACGTACATGTATCTTACAATCCACCATCTGTTATCAACACCGGCATTATATGGCAGGCAAGCTGGTTGTTGTTACCATTATACTGTACTAAATGCAACGTACATGTATCTTACAATCCACCATCTGTTATCAACACTGGCATTATATGGCAGGCAAGCTGGTTGTTGTTACTATTACACTGTACTAAATGCAACGTACATGTATCTTACAATCCA
>JAOEJH020382853.1:0-12504 GCA_025448215.2 Palythoa grandis
CTTGACCACTGACATTTAAAAATTTATTCACAAAGGCACTTAAAAGTTTATCACATAACAGGATTTTGCTACTACAATATATCCAAATCTTTTATGGGATAGGGATAAACATGATGTGTAGAAAATGCAAAAACCTGTTTTTAACTGGCCCCTTCATTTCTCTGGTTTTCGCATTTTCTACTGGTGATCATTAAGTTAATAGATAAAAAACAGCAACTTTGCAATGTACAGAAGATAAACTACTTAATTTTTTTGCAACTAAAACTACAACCATTATGATTAACAAACTTCTGCAAAAAAAGTTGTTACGCCAAAAAAAGTGTTAGCAAAAAATACGTTGAAATATTGTTATGAAAGAGGTTTATTTTAACGTAAGCTTTTCATATCACACTTTGGATAACTTTCCACAAACAGAGTATTTTTTCTTACTCACGAGTGATAGCAAGGTCAACTGTGAAAGAGATTTGAGTTTATACATTGCCATTGGTAAACATTAAAAACACTGCTCCTTAAGTACAACTTACAGCAAAACTAAGTCCCGAACAAACAAAAATAATAAAAAAAAACTAAATTTACAAACCCGATTCTTGAAGATACCGGTACACTAAAAAATTAACCTCATCGCTGCTCATAGACATGATAGATCATTCATAATATAATTTCTATTAGCGGTATTCGAGCAACAGTCAGTTATTCTCTTTTGCCACGCGGGATAAAGCACTCGTGGTTAGCCCTTCAAGCATGCAGCAATTCTGCCACAAAACTCAATCCCAACTATCCTCATATATCAGTAATTAAGTACTCAGCATATGGATCTTTCAAATATCTTGAGAAAACTATAATATGCGATCAAAATCACGGCTTTTAAACCTTCCTCTATTCAATTTTACAAGCCTAGTCCGCCATGTTTGTTGAGGATGTGAAGGTCACGTGGTATCGTCAATTTAGAAGCAGCTGCCGTATAAGGAGAGTCGATGACGCATCCGGCGCCAAAGAAAGATTTTTTCGCGCCTCTATCCTAAAGGAATAGAAGAAGAATTTGTGTTGAGCCACCTTTTTTTAAAATAGAAATTAATCGAAGTCCTTACAGGAAATCTTACGGTCGTTCAAGCATTCGCTGAAGCCGAGCAAAAACTCAAATGGTATTTTTAAAAACAACACACACGGTTGGAAGTTTGAGGGAAAACGAAATAAAAGTACAGCAAGGTACTAGGTTTATGCCTACTGACACTCTTACGACACAATAGTAACCTTTAAGAAAAACATTGTAACTTTAAATCGGTAAAAGAAGGAATCTGTGAACAAAATTAAAAGAATTTTTTTGCCATTTAATTTTAGTTGTGAATCCGCCACTCTGAACTCAGTGTTACTCGGCATATTAAAAATATTTACTCTCGACGTCCTCCGCTTATAAAAAAATTTAAAAAATTGGACCCCACATCCCAAAATTTAGTAGAGGCAAGATCCCAATCCCTCTAATAAATTTTGGAAGTTGGTAGAGTATGACTGAACATCAAAAATTCTGTTTTGATTGAAATGAAAAGAAGCGTTTTTCTGCACACTCAGTACAGGCTAGGAAAATTTCGCTTTTTCAGTTCACTTGTATGCAATGCAGAAAGAATCATATCTCTTGAGAGAGACTACTCTAGTCCTAGTCTCTGCGGCGCATTCTTGCCGCTCGCGGCGTACTGGTCTGATTAGAAATCTGGACCGAGCCAACAACCTCGCTCTCAAGTTCACGCTTCCTCCTCTTTCCACCGAGGCCATATTGGTGAGTTTTGTTGATATCTTTGTAAATTTTATCATTGGTGAATCATGTTTTTCCTGGACCATCGGAAAAGACAGAAACGCTAAACTAAAAGAAAAATACCTTGTTTTTCATGCATTGAAATTATTTTGTTAAAGAAAGCAAAATCGTGTGATAAACTGCTGTTTATGGACCTGCGATTGTTTTTTCTTTATACCAACTATATAGCTCATTTGTTGTGATGTAAGGGAATTACAACCCTTTTGAATCTACTTTTCCGTTTTTTCTTACTAGCTGTTTATGGTGAATATTTTCATAGAAGATACACTAACCGTAAACCATACGAACTGAGAAACTTTTCACGGTAAAATCAAGTTTCTGATGTTTCTGTTACATTTCATAAATCCTCTTTATTTTTGGGGACCAAAATTACTAATTTAACAACATTGGACGTGATTGCTTGCGGTAAAGATTTAAATTTGTTTGGTCTTGAACTGATGGTAATAAACGTTAAAAGAGACTGATTTTGGGCTTGCTTTTCAGTGATGGGACGTGTGATCCGAGGCCAACGTAAGGGTGCTGGGAGTATTTTTCGCTCCCATACCAAACACCGCAAGGGAGCTGCAAAGCTAAGGCCCCTTGACTTCTCAGAACGACATGGATATTTAAAGGGAGTTGTCAAAGAGATTATCCATGATCCAGGCCGTGGTGCCCCACTGGCTGTGGTTGTATTTAGGGACCCCTATAGATACAAACTTAGAAAAGAAATGTTTATTGCAACAGAGGGAATGCACACTGGTCAGTTTGTGTACTGTGGTAAGAAAGGTGAGTTTAATTTCGTTATACCTTTAGATATATAGTGGGCTGTATATCAGTAGTTATAAAAAGTATCTTTTAGGCTTTTACGTGTCATTGTAAAACCTTCAATAAAAATATAGACTTTACGATTTACACGTAAAAAGTTAAAACTGGCAAAAACAGAAAAATATCCTCCCAGAATCATAAAAGAATCTGTCGAGATCCAAAAACACAAAAATAACTTCAGTAGAGATGATTTGTATAAGTTAAGTTCCACATGGATTAAGTTATTTAAAGACACAAAGAACTTCTCTGCGTGAATACCGCCATTGTTTATCCAGATATGCTGCAACAGTAGATTAATTCACTAATGCATAATTTACCAAACATAAAATACTTTCACTCCTTTTGAAATTTTATTCTGAAGAAGGCTACCACCAGAGTAGCTGAAATGTTAATGTTTTAAAGTTTTAACTTTTTACATGTAAACGGTACAGTTTATATTTTTATTGAAGTAGTTATAAAAGTTGGAGCTGCATTTGTTGCACAGTAAATATTGGAATAAACATAATCCTTCTATAAGCCAGAGTGGCTCACACAGCTGACTTACCCCATTATGTGATTCTTTGACTCTCCCTAGATAGAACACTCACCCATCTCATGGTCACACTCAGCAACAACAATCCTTTATTCGTGTCTTTGGGTGCTATTTTAAATTTACATTTTTGTGTATATATACAATGAGTGAAATAAAACCTTCTGAATGAGACATGAATAATGGTAGATGACACAAATTTTCAGCACGGGCCCCCTAGAATGGCAGAGCCAATCGGGCTAGGATGTGCTTATAAGTCATTTTCAAGTTTTAGAGTTTGTGGTCATATGTAAATAGCACAAAACAAGTTATTTGAGCTGGACCAATAAACCAAATGGCAAAACTTACAAAACAAAAAAAACAGAGCCACAGAGAGAAAGAACAAGGCATTAGCAAGGCAGATGAGAATCACTGATTTCAAGCAGGTACTCATTTGTACAGTTGAGTGGACTTGAATGATTTGGTAGTGTCTTGTTCAGACAAGGACACACTACACACCCTTGGCTAGGGCCCAAAGTCAGACGTGCTAACTTGCCCAACCATATATAGTTTCAGAAAAATATCAATTTATTTTTCATTGCAATTTGTTAACTTGTAGATGTTAGATGATGATACCCCTGATTAGCTTATAGTTTTTAAAGCTAGAAAATATGACCTGCTAATATTTATGTTTGTATCTGTTATTGTTACTTTTATTGCTTGTTCTTAATTTTCATTCAGCTTTAAGTCAGTGTTTTGTATAAGCTCAAGCTACCAAGTTCTCTTCAATTTCAGGAAAGATTTGTTGAAAATGATTGCTTGTTTGTTGAATTTTGTTTGTGTTAGAATTATTTGTTCCATTTCTTTCTGTCTGTCACCAAGTAAACAAGGGTTTCCCTGACAGGTGACAAGCATCATCCATCAACCATCAATCTACTTATTCTATTCTACTTATACTAGTTCACGTCTTTGTTTGTAATACTGTCTATATTAATTAGTATTCCATTAGCTAAAGAGCTGAATTATTTTAAAACTTGACTAGTGTTTAATAAATGTTTGGGAATTACTTTGTTTCATGTTCACCACAATAAACTAAATGTATACATTTACAATATTTACTCTATTTCAGCCACTCTTGCTGTTGGCAACTGCTTACCAGTTGGAGCCATGCCTGAGGGTACCATTATTTCCAACCTAGAAGAAAAAACTGGTGATCGAGGCAAACTTGCACGTGCATCTGGTAACTATGCAACTGTTGTATCTCACAATCCTGACACCAAGCGAACACGAGTGAAGCTACCCTCTGGAATCAAGAAGGTAGTACCATCTGCAAATCGTGCCATGGTTGGTATCGTTGCTGGTGGTGGTCGAATTGAAAAGCCAATGCTGAAAGCTGGCCGAGCATACCACAAGTACAAGGCAAAGAGGAACAGCTGGCCACGAGTCCGTGGTGTGGCCATGAATGTAAGTGTGCTTTTTGTATTTCATGTAACAAAAACTTTTGGAGTTTTGTTGGTAGAAAATCTGTTTAAATCTTGTTTGGGGAGAGTTTCTAAAAACCTGCTGATAGTTTCATCAGCTCAAGGTTTAAAATTAACTAGGTAAAGTATATATCAGTATTGAACAGGATGTCATGGTTGCAAGCTTTTATCTTCATACTTTTGTTTAAAGTAATTACTCACTACCTTAAATTTTTTTTAAAAGAAACAAAGCTCTGTTTGAGTTGCGTTCTTTCTTAGGCTTCGAAACAAGGAAAGCTTGTTTACCTACAAACTGTTTTAGAACCACTGTGCCTCCTCATTCAAACACCTGTGACCATTCTAGTTACTGAAGCATATTTTGCAAAATTTGAAATTCCTAATGATTAAATTGGTTTAAGTGATCAGGAGATAAAGAAAAGCAAATGAATTGTCATATCAGTGATTATCAGAAAATATTGAAGAAACTTACTCATGTAGGGTTTCTCTCTAGCAACTGTTAACTACAAACTTTGTACAGAGTTTTGAAAACTGGAAAAAGTCTGGAAATCGAAAAACTTTCTGAAAAGTATGGAAAAAGTCTGGATTTTCTGACCTTGACTTCCAGGGGAAAAAAGCACCCAGTGGATTCTACTAAAATAATTACCCAGAGATAGGGATGCTCTAAATTGGATTAATAAATTTAATATAATTTTCAAAACAAGAGCACACAGCACAGAGAACAGAAACATTGTCAGTGTAAAATGATTGTCTAAAACTTTTACTGACCTAATTTTCAGTCTGGAAAATCAGTGCAAAGGTCTAGAAAACGTCTGGAAATAGCCTGGAATTTTGTGTTTAAAGATCTGTACGAACCCTGTAACTAATGTTTTAATTCTATTTGTGTTAATTCTAATGGTTTATTATTTAACCAACAGCCTGTTGAACATCCACACGGTGGTGGTAACCACCAGCACATTGGTATGCCTTCAACTGTCAGGAGGGACACTCCTCCTGGTCGGAAGGTTGGTCTGATTGCTGCCCGCAGAACAGGCCGAATTCGAGGAGGCAAGAAGAACCTTAGGAGCGATAAGGATGCAGATTAAAATGCTCCAAAGTGGCAATAAAATTGTAATATACCTGAGCTGCTGCCCTTTCTTGTTGTTATTGTAGTTTTGTTAATAATTTAAGTCTATAATTCAACAATAATTATATTAAAAGGCAATCAGTAAGTAAAAAAACAAATATGAAATTATGTGGAGACAAAAATCTCGGAACGAAAACAGCTCTAGGTGAGAATAGAACCCATGACCTTCCATACACTAGTCGAATGCTCTGCCATTGAGCCACAAGAACTCGTATGGCAAGCAAGATCGTTAACTTGGGTTATGACACACAGGCTGTCTGTATTGCACAGTTACTTGAATGCCAAGGTATATGTGTCAAGCATGCACTGATCAATATTAACTGCATAATTTGTGCAGTCACAATAAAATATGCCTCTAACAATAATTTTCAAAGTAAAAGTGTGCGAGGCCATTGGTAAGAATTGATCACATATTCACACGCAGGGCAAATGTTGCAGCCACTTAAAAGAGAAATTCGAGTTCTTTATTTTAGGTTGAAATTGATTGAAAATGACTGAGAATTTAACCGCTAGGTTTGAGACCACATCAGAAGATGAGATCACAGAACTCATAAACAATTCAGTGCCTCAAAACAGAAAGAACTCTTCAAGTTTTTGCTTAAAATGTTTTTAATGGCACCTGCCATTCACTTGGTGAGAAAATTGGAGGGCCTAGTACAAAAACAACATAAGTGACTTTGTATGAAATGCTAAATTAGATAATAGGGGTAATGTAGGGAGAGGTGAGAACTTGATCAAAAGTCATATCATTTTTGTCTAGTGCAAAAACAAAGTGACTTTGTATGAAATGCTAAATTCTCCCAAATGTTATGAAGAGATAATAGGGATAATGTAGGGAGAGTTCAGAACTTCATCAAAAGTCACGTCGTTTTTTGCACTGGACCCTTCAATTATTGTTGAATCAAAATAAATAGACCTCATCTATGCTATTTTTGTATCAAGATTACAGTTGTTCTCAAATTTTGACATGAGCTCTCGGCTTCGCCACTGGTATATGCTCACTTTTCAGAGCAATGACTGTACATCTTGACACAGAACATGTAGAGGAGGTTTATTCACTAAATATTGTAGAGGTTTTATTACGGCTAGCTAAATCCTTTTATGAACCGAAGTGGCCAATTGTAGCCGGCGCTTATCTCTGATTTCTGTAGTGAATTATTAGAAATATTCTGTATAGAATTACCTGTTTTAAAATCCCACAAGGGCTCTCCCTTTCTCAAAAATATCACTTGGATCCCATTTTATTTATTTATTTATTTATTTGAGGAGGGGGGATGGGGGCAGTCCAAAAAGTGCACAAAAGTCTAAACTAAATTCTTTTCTGAGCCAAGTGGCCCATTGGAGCTGATGCTTATTTCTGGTTTCTGTAGTATTGAGCAGATGAGGGTCATTAGTATTGAGCAGATGAGAGTCGTTAAACCCCCCCCCCCCCTCTTCCCCTTAAAAGGACACTAATCTGTCACAGGTTAGCCCCCAGAAGGTGGTACCTATTTTAGTGACCTCATAAGGATGAAAAAATGTGGTACCTATTTTAGTGACCTCGTAAGGATGAAAAAATGAGTCAACTTTGGCAGAAACAGTTGCACAAATATTTGACAATGCTTAGCAGAGTTGGGATATGAACCTGGGATCATGTGGCTAGTAGGCTGAGATTTGCCACTGCTGCTGTGTATGAAAGCTGCACCATAAATCCTGAATATAAGGCCCCTCTTCCCCCTGCAAGTTAACAGACACAAATATTACTCAGAAAATTAGCCCTGCATGTCTGGCCTTCTCATAGACGTTCCCCTTCCAAACTTGCCCATCCTATATAACGGTTGAAAACCTAAAATTGTGTCCAGAATCTAATTATTCCTAATACAGTCACCCAAATCAAAACTTTGTGTTTCAGTTAAAATATTCCGCCCAAGGTTGTCTTTTGTTCAACTGACCTCATTCTCTGCCAGGTTGCTGTTTTGAATTAAATAGATGAAGACACGAATTGCTAGACATCCATTTGTTGCATTTCAAGAAATATGAAATGACTAATTTTTTTCAATAAAAAAAGAAAATTTAATATTACATTTCTAGCATTCTGAAGATTTTACGATTATGTTCGTAAATCTTCGCGAGACTTCGTAGTCCTTCGGAAGAGGTTTCTAATCACGTGGCCATGGCTATGGACGATCGCTCCTCCCTCTGTTGTGAATATGGCTTCTCGTTCAGTCCCAACGTTCTTACGTGACAGGCAGCATTCGAGGGGTCAACAGAAAAGAGTATATCTGGGGTAGTTTATTGCAGCGGAGAACATTTTAGAATAATTTGAGATCCTCAGTGACGATTCTGTATGTGGTTATGACGTTGAGAGCTGCTAGCTAGCAAGAGTTCCCTACGAGTTTGACCCGGATTTCGTCATTTGTTGTGTGTGCAACGCTCACGTCTCCGCGGTTCGCACCTCCTAAGAAGAAACATCACCGTCGCTTTGTGCAGCCTCAAGGAAATTCAAGATGTCCTACCAAGGCTTAGATGATATTGACTTGGCTCAACTCAAGGTAGGTTTTCTTTTACTAAAGTGTTATTTTTATATTTGCGAAACCGAATACATGTTTTACGTACGAAGGCCGGTGTGTTCATGATTTATACGACACGCTAACTTCCTGCAAAGTCGCCTTTGTGTGAATTTGACTATAAAACACTCGCTGTGTTTCTGTTCTACGGCCGTCATTCTGATAATCATCAGTCTTTATCTTTTGTTTCTTGAATAAATAGGAAACTATTGCACTTTCGCAGAGAGATAAACTTATTATAATCAGTTCTAGAACGCATTTTAAAAAGAGAACGTGTTGACATTGGCTGTCCATTGACGATATTGTGGAAGTTTTGAACAACTGGAGTCGAATGGCTGCATGTATTTTAATGTTTCACCGATAAGCAGTCATAATAGGTAGAGTTATATTAGGTGGTTTGGAGCTTGACATGCTGCAGATTCTTGTAGATAACGGGTTGTGATAGCTCATTTCGTTTTCTCTTTGCCTCATAAAGGACCCTGCAGGAATTTTCGATTTGGTCGAAGTTGTTGGGAATGGAACTTACGGTCAGGTCCATAAGGTACTGTGAGCTGCATTTTGTAAAATATTTAAACAGAATCATGCTGTGTTGCCTTCTCTTGTGACTGTTTTAGGTTCCTATCTAGCTGAATCACGGAGAAGTTTCTTGTCATCGATCGTGTTGGATGTTTAAAAATTGCTGAGATCGGAATGAGGTTTTCAATCCGAGAGGAAAATATGACAGAAATTACTAATTAGTTTTTTTTGGTCTTAATCGCTGTCTTTGAAAATTCAATAAACTGAACAAGCCATTCAAGTTTTAACTTCTCTATTTCGCGAATATCGCAGTTTATCGTTACGTTTCACCGATAATGAAAACCACAAGTCTGAGAGAGCTCTTTTGAAAACCATCAAAGCTCGGTGGATTTTTGTGAGGCGATTTTTTGTTCAGACTTGTAAACCTTACCATATTAACCAACAATCGCCCAGTTTTCTTTTTCAAATTGTATTTAATTATTGTATTAGAGTCGGTGTGAGGCACAAATAAAATCCCAAACGACCGCCTTGAAACTTAGAAACATCTACGAGTCAAATTCAAAAAACTTGTTACGAATTTTTAGATATGTAAACAAACTGTTTTAATCCTTTCATACGTGCTGACATGGTAGGAGATAATCCGGTCTACAAATGTCAGTAGATCATCGGACTTACTCTGGCATCCACTCATCTTTGAATTTTATTTTCCACAAGTTTTGTTTTCCAGGGCAAAGTATGTACTATATAGTGCACAATATACATAATAGATTTCATCTCTTCACTTTGAGTGCGCTTATGTAAACTATAAAAGGAAAACTAATATTATGTATTTTGATTTAAAACTTCATTTGGAACTTTTTAGTGTTTGCTTATTATTGTCGTAGAGCAAGTTGTGTTTATATTAAATCTTCAAGTTTTGCATCACAATTCGTGAGACCGTGATAATTAGCTCTATAGAGCAGTCACGAGTGGAGTATTGCTTTCCCATAAAGCTGTACATAAAATCAGTCAGAAGAGATGACCAGTGAGGAAATACAACTTATTGATCAGAGAAGTAATCATGTTCTATCAAAGTTGATAGTTAGTAAAGGTTTGTTATGGTATTTTCCATTATTCTCAGAAGCTATTTTCTCTGTTTAAAACACAGCAATTAATAAACTGTAAATTGATACTATGCATTGTTTTGGAAATATTTGTCTGGTATTAAAGTTTAAGGTCAAGCTCTCACTCTATGGTGAGTTGCTGTGTTTATCAATGCTACGCTAATAATGCTAAAATTGTTGATAAGTAGAAAGAATTACTACAGAGGGATAAAAAGTAAAAGGGCCAGCAGGCATGCTACCAATAATAACAATAATTAATAATTATAATAATAATAAGGGAAGGGCATTGGCCAATTTTTTATGCAGTATTTATCTTATCAACTGGAAATATTATTGTGTTATTGGTTAAGTGAGGTATAATGATAATAATAATTGTGATAATAATAAGTTAAATAACAAATTTACTGAAAATTACAAAATGTTGTCTTATGTTAGCTTATTATCAGTCAGTGGAAACCTGTTACGGTAGAATCCTGGTTATATGCCCTGGGCTTATACAATTTTATAAGGGTTTTTGAGTGGGCCTGTAATCGGGGCGAGACAGCTTATAACTTGGGCAACTTATAACAGGGAGGGTAAAAGCACCTGAAACCTGATCTGTTATCATGAAATTTTTATTGATGTCTGCTTTTAATTGAACAAGATTAACGCAATGATAACAGATTGTTTCAATGTGTGATTGTCAATGTTCTATGGGGTTGCACAGTAGTACCCCATCAATGTTCAAGCTACTATACCCCATCAGAAGAAGAAAGAAAGGCTCCGGAGAGAACATGGGTTCTGGGAGATAGCATTGAGTTACCATGCTCTTATTTCATCTATGGGAACAGAAAAAGTAAAGCTGATGTGAGGAAAAACCAAGGAAAGCAGAAGGATCTCTTTATGGGAACTAAGAACCACAACAAATAAACTGCCAACCGAAAACAGAACAGAGATCAAGTTTAATTATGACTTTGATGGAAAGCAATTTATTGAAATCCTGTTCAAGTTGCTGTAATTGATTTATAATAAAAAAATATATACTGCTAGTTTGCTGCCTAATTATTGTTTCCTGTACATGGTACCTGGTATAAAGGGGGTGTATAACTGGTTTCTAGATGAGACATGTGGGCTTATAATGGGGAAGGGGGGGGCTTGTTACCATAAGGAAATTTTTATTAGAAGATAGGTGGGCTTATAATCAGGGAGGGGGGATGGGGGGCTTATAACCGGGATTTTATGGTATGTAAATAATTTACATAATTTGACTGCTGTACATTTTCTGTCATATCATAGGGTCGACACAAGAGGACTGGACAGTTGGCAGCTATTAAAATCATGGATGTCACAGAGGTGAGATGAAAGTATTGTACTGTAGATTGCATCTTGTGAATGTTTGTCTCAGAGAAGTGTTTCAGATCTCAAAGGACTTATCAGTTATAATTGCTCCATATATTTTAACAACCATTGAAAACATGGTTGTGAGAGTGACAGGTCTGTGATAAGTTTTAGATAAATTACAACATTTTTCAATTTGCAAAATGCATTTCGACCCAATCTTGTATCATTTTTAGTTGTAGCAGATTTCAAATTTGAAACCGTGAATTTGACTTGCAACTGAAGATGACACAAAACATTATTTTATAAATTGAAAAATGTTGTAATTCTTTTAAAACACTGAAAACATCCGAATAGTGTGTCACTTAAATACTTTTAAGTCTAATTTACAATAGCTGATTGGTTAGTTTAGTTTTAGATATTTTTGAGTTTGGTTCATGTTGCATATGCATAGCTGATTGATTAGGATTAGCACTGATAGGGGCCAGTGTGGTTTGTTGGAAACTCTGGGTCAATTCTTTACCAGGCCTTGTCTCAGGTGCTTAAAACAACTGAGGAGTGAGCATTAGCTTTAATTAAACACTATTACTCCGCTACCTGCAAAACATATGATGAGGACAATCCGCGAACATGGAAAACTATCTGCCCTAAACGCAATGTCACGAGATGTCTGAACAAACCAATTAACTGTTGTTGTTGATTTTAAGTTCACTTTTAAAGTTACTTTTAACTTTCGGGCCCACCATAATTGGCACAAGCTGTTGTGGTGACCCTGCCAAAAAGGATTTTTTTCTTTTTTTTTTCCTCTTTTTTTTAATTTTTGTTGTAAATTAATGGCGAAGCTTGATAAATAATTTAATAAGTAAATAAATAAATACTATAAATAAATAAAACCTTTGCATCTTCTGTGGTGAGGATGTTTGCTGAAGTTCCCATCTCTGGATTCTCTGTTTGGAAATGTATTGGAAAAAATAGGTTACTGATCCTGGGTTTTTTGTTTGTCACCTCTTTTCCTTAAAAAATGGCCTGAAGTAATCGGAGAAACCTGCTAGCATTAACCCTTTCTTTTGAAGGATAAGGCAGAATAAATTTAAAATACTGGCTGTTATATTGTTAGAATGAGTTGTGAGCTGAGCTTACATTTGTTGGGGAGAAGTTTTTAGTGCATCATGTTAGATTAAAATTATCAGATTCATACTGTAAATAGCGCATTTGAACATTTGCACTCAAAAAATGTATTTTTATTATTATTATTTATTATTATTATTTCAAATTCATCTAAAAATATTTACATTAGAT